>OY751313.1:53309720-53589385 GCA_963564615.1 Rhorus exstirpatorius
CTTCAGTCCTCCGTTACCTCGGCATTTTTTTTTTCTAATTTTCATTCGTTTTGTTTATCTCGTCATCAACGACGTGACGTTCACTGAAGCAATGTACACACACGTTATGCAGAATTTCCTCATGTAAAACGAAAGATCCCTTTCAACGTGAGTTCCAATCATCGATACTGCCACTATATTTAATCGTTTTTCTTTTTTATTTTCTCATCGATTCTCGCAGTGCCCTACGCTCCATGAGAATTTGCATTATAACGTAGAAACTTGATATTTCATTCCTAACTTTACATAGGAAACAAGTCGTAAACACTAAAATTGCTGTCGAATTGGACGATGAATGCAACGTCAAAAATTTCTTTTTTTTTTTTTTTTACTTTCGTTTCGAATTATGCGCCACTTCGTCCTGTATTTATACGTATATATAAATATACGTTGCAGAGGATAATCGCGTAGGCGTGGATGCATCGGATAAATTTGACTTTTTTTTTTCTTTCTTCGGGTATCCCGCTCAAAGTTCCCCTTTTATTTTATCTTCATCCACACGTTAGGTATATATCGATCCAATTGCTCTCGGTCGCGTTTGAACGTTCGACCGATTATATCGCGTTGGCGGATGAATTTCGAGTTTCACAATGGAGAGAGTTAGTTATACACAAGCTACCCACGCTCTTTTCAATTTTCCCACCCAGAGTGCGCATCTAGACTGCAATGCTAAAATACGCCCAGACCCATAACCTTTTCGCTTTAGTTTCTCCACCGTTGAATATATCGCTCCACGTGCCCAATACATACGCATGTATACACGTCCACTGGGCGAGTATACATAGAAAGCTGCACGTAGTTCGCGCGGGTGCATGTACACAGACTCACTCTCGTTTCCGCTTGGAAAGTTCATATGACTGCATACCGAGGAGTATTAGGTGCATCAGAAACAGCATACCATAATTATTATCGTAAAGAGTGTGCGGGAGAGTAAATACGTAATACTCGTGGAGCTATATATACTACTGCGCGTATCACAAAATTAAAATAGTTCGATTCTCAAAGTAGAGAAAAACAAAAAAAAAACAAATTCGTAAAAAAAAAAAAAAATGATCGAGCTAATGAAATATTGATCGCACCTTGTCGTGTTTAAAAAAAAAATATATGCATTAGGATAGATTTTGGCAATTTTCACTATTGCTATCGTTCATTTCACTATAACAACTATATTATCCTTTAACTATTATCCTGTACTATCGGTTCGCTATTACTATACTAGTTGCAGTAACACATTACTATACTAGTAACTTCATTACTATGTAATTATATTATTAGCAGTTATTTTCAACTATTATCATACGAGCTATCGTTCACTCAGATTCTCATCGTGAGATGCTCTTCAAATATAGTGCGCAGATGAATCTATAAAATGATCTGCTAGGTGTTTTTTTAAAATCAAATATACGATTAAATGTAAGACTTCTGCTTTAAAACGCGTTGATCGAAATTCAGTAGAAAGATGGCCATAAACGGTACAACTATGCTCTTCGCAGGGGGGGGGGGGGGGGGGTGAAAAATATGTTTGGACAAAAAAGTAATGCCGGAAAGCTTGAAGCTTCTCTGCAGCGGAATCGGAGGAGGGCCTTTTTTTTTAATTTCATGTTCATCGTGCCGAGCTTCGTGGCATTACTCAACCAATGGGTCTTTCTCCCGTCTCTATAATCTGCCTTTATTTTTATTCACGCATCTATACGCACGGGGAATATCCCCGGACAGAGCGGAATTGAGGAATTATTTGTCGAGTCGGATATATAGAGAGAGAGAAAGAAAAAGAGAGAAAGAGAGAGAGAGAGAGAGAGAGAGAGAGAGAGAGAGAGAGAGAGAGAGAGAGTGAGGAGGAGGAGGAGGAAGAAGGGGGAGAGATTAAAATACGACGTGTTTGGAACATCCGTGGATAAGGATGTACGCGCGAACGATCATATTCCAACGACGATTCTCCCAGTACTCTGGCGATGGTGTGAGAGTCGGAGGAATAGCTAGGGGAACGTTTCGACGAGAAGCTTTATAAGCGTAGAACGATGAGGGATATATGTATATTTAAAGGAAGGCGGGCAAATGCAATTAATTCCAACGGGTGTCTTCACCGCCATGTCTCTCCCGGGGAAGGGGACACGATCGAGCGAGAAAACGCCGAGCACCGGGATGCAAGGACACCCACGAGGATACTCTCGGCCAGTATCCTTGCCCAGGGAGTTGCCCATGGTGGAAAAGCGATCCGCCAGCTCTTTTGATACGGTATACCATGTATACTATTATATAGAACATATATATGCTCCGTAGATATTAAAATTTTACTGCACTGTTTATGAGAGTAATCGTTTGAAAAATTACGCTGCCGTAGCCCGCACGACACCATTGTCAACCCTCTCAGCCATCCCTGATCGGCCCCACAGTCGCTCAAAAAAAAAAAATATATATAATACATACTAGGCCGGTTTTTTTAACTTTTTTTTTTCTTCTAACGGACCTTTCGAAAAACTTAGTTTTTAGCCTCAAACGAAGCCTCGTGAAACCGAAACTCGGTAGTAAAATACTAAAAGGTGACTCATCCGGTTTGAATTTTTCAAACACTCTAACCGAAATATCTCGACAACTATATACAAGTTGGGAAGCTGTTTTTGCTTTCATTTTTTGGATAATCAAATTTTCTTTAAAAAAAGGTCGAGACTACAATGCACCTGAATGTTTATCTTGTATTCGATACGAACGTTTAAAGTTGAGTGCATTGAATAAATGAATTAACATGCTTATTACCTTGTAAATTTTTATCTCACCGCAGTGTTCTAAGCTGATACAAATATAATGTCATGCGAACTATTTCATAGAAAATTCAATTGTTTGCACGATACGTGTTACGATTATCTCTATATCTTCTAATACTGCTTGCAATATAGTTTGAAATAAAAATTGAAAAAACTTTATTCATAGAAATTCGTTTTATTACAATTTGGAAATTCTTTGCGATGATTGTAAACAACTTGCATGACGAACTGCTTTTGGTCCTCATTTTTAGTTAATAGACCGTTGTACTCTTGGATCAAAACGTGACTCCTCTCTGGGTACAGGGAAAAGTAGTGAAAAAATTATCGATCACGCGGCGTTGCCGTAGGGCGTGAAAATTCAAATTTTCATTTACCAGCAGTACATTGTACAGTTGCGCTGGTGGTAAAGTTTTATTATTCAGATAGAAAGGGATTATTCTCCGATAGCCTGTACTTCTAGGTGTGTTTCACTACGTTTCAAAATAGTGGAACTCAAATTAATTAGAAAAGTTTATGTGAGCTAAAATGGAAAAATTCTCCTATCGAGGAATTTATTAATTTTAAAATTTTTATTTTGAACTGTACAGTGAGCGGTAAAAGATAGGGAGAAAATTAACTTTCTTCCTCCGCTTCTTCCATTAGTCCTATGCTCATGTGAATTGAATAAAACTTGAACGAGACCGTCATTAATAGAAGCAACTATACTGCTATTTAAATGAATATATCCGTGTTTGGTTAAAAAAAATTAATCATTTATGATTGAAGAAATAAAGTATATGCGAAAACATTTTGTTTTCTGTAACATTTCTCTTTTAAACTTTTTTTTTTTTTTCCCCGAAAGAAGTATGTATGTAGTCTGCAGTGATTTAATTACTCGTGACGAAGAAGCCTCGTGTACGTATCGTTTAAAGTTCGTCCTTGTGGCATGACTGTGTTATAGTCGTGTGATCGATTATTTTAGCAATAAAACTGTTAGGGAAAAGCTATAGAATCTGATAACACGAAAAAAAATAGTTGTCAGAATTTATAATATAAGCGCGGATATGTTTTTTTAGCACTTGAATTGTTGCTTCTTTGTTCAAAGTAATTTAGATTTTTCGTCATCTATTTGACTAGTTCGTTGAATCATTTCACCTGAACTAACCTCAAAAATGTTGAAAGTTTAGCAATAAATTTGTCGTATATGATTGGATGACTCTCAATTGATTTTGACAATTAATATATAACTTTATCGCATACGGCAACAGCAGGGGCGGACAGTCTGATATCGATAAATATTTAAAATTCCAATTGTCTACAATTAAATAAAGGGATAGAAATATTTTATGGTCCCTGAAACTATATTTGAAATGTTCGATTGACCGTTTTGTATGCCTCAAATATCTGAATTATCGTTTGCGTAACCAAAATAATCTTCGCTAAAGTCATAAATTTATTTTCGTGATTTTTTTTTACCCTATTTTTCTCTCGGTGTAAATTTTTTTCTCTCCTTTTTACGCAATTTTTCGAAAAGCTCATAATTTCGTGAAGAAATTAATTATCACACGATTTTCAGTATATTTTAAGTACAGGTTCATTTTTCAAATTAACTTTTGAGACGAGCTGATTTTTTTTCTCGTATTTCCTATTACTACTACGGCATTTTTTTAATTCAAAATTTCTCGCGAAAAATAAAACGTGATCTAAAACTTGGCAGTATAAAAAAAAAAGTGTTTTTCAGGATTAAAATATCTTCGATTCGCTAAATTCTCCATAAAGTACCAAAGTGCCAAGGACTAAACGAAAAAAAAAAAAAAAAATCATACCGATCCTTCTACAAAAGTCATTATCCAAATTGGCAACTTAAGAGATGAATCATAACGAGCCTGGGGGCTATCACATTCTAAAATAATCCACAATATTTCCAATTTTATACGGACCCGAGGGATTCGTTGTATGTATATCGCTATATAGCTGTGCATATATATGTATCATTCGTTGATACACCCTCGAGTTTATCCTTTTTACGCTCAGCAGGAGCTTCAGAGTGTACAAATTGTATCGCAGGCATACACAAAGTATAATTCCAGTTGGAAATGGGAGCTATATGCGTTAATATACGCACATATACAGCTCGGATCTGAGTCTCGTTTGAATGAAGCAATTTGCAGAGCCTAGGCGTAACCCCCCAATTGGGACTGAGCATTTTCGTGGGCCTATCTGTATATATATATATATGTTAGGGCACTGGGTATAGTTTTCACTAGGCGAAAGCACCACCGATAAATCAACCAGTTGCTCCAGCGAGCATATACTCGCCCTAGCACGCCCCTACCATGTACCCAGATGGCTTAATTTCATTGCGGGTTCCCTCACCGCCAATATCCCTTGGGGATATTATACATATGTATATATCTAATATATTACTTTATCATGGAGCTAAAGACTTTAAAAACTTGTATATTATCACTTCACGAGCTATACACTTACCGCATATAATATTCATAAATTTCGGACATCCAGCTCTGTTACACGATCTTTTTTACAGGCTAGCCCACGCGGTCAGGGGAAACCGGAAAAACTTGAAAATGTCAGGGAATTTTTCATTTGGTCAGGGAAAATTTTGTAAATTATGCGAAAAATTAAAATTCAAACTCTCCGGTCAACCAGGATGAACGGTGATTGTTCTTAAAAAATTTTTATTTGCATCTGCATCAAGGCACTTTTGTTTTCACTTCAAATATATTTCTTTTTGTTTTTTTACCGAATTTTTGGGCTTCAGGAATACATTCGATCGGATTCATATACCTGGAGCCTGAAAATAGTGAGGAAGACGAAAAAAAAAATTTCTCCAACCTTTTACCCACTTTTTCGAAAACCTAAAAATATAACGAAATTTCAAATGCCCATAACTTGACTTTGAATTGACAGATTTTGGTTTATCGGGGATGTTTTGATAAGCCCAGCAGTAGACTCAGAGAATGCCGTTTGATTCATTCCGAGATTTTAATTTTTTGTATCCAAAAGAGCACTTTGAAAATCGGCGAATTTGAGTCCAAATGGTGGTATGGAAAAATCGACAAAATTCGAGATGATCCGAATTTAAAAATTTGTAAAAAATCGAAAAAAATCGTGGCTCGATGAACCAGGCGGAATTTTAAGACTGAAACGATTGCGAAGAGAATGAGCACTGAATGAGGGTTTCATATCCCCTTCGGAAAGCAAAGTTACAGCGATTCTGGTGAACCCATTAATTTTTTGCAAAAATTCAAAATAAAATCTTGTAGTTTCGAAATTCCATATAGGATCCTGTATCGATGTACTTTCTTTCGCTGATGACGAATCTGTTAGGCATTCTCCTTGAAACTCAAAAATTCCATTTCAAAACGTCAAAAACATGTTTTTTTTTCCCAAAAAAGAAAATAACAAATTACATCGGATTAAGTTTAATTAAAATTCATGTGGTTTGTATAGATTTTGAATAAATCACTATTTTTCCGATATAATTGATGAATAAAAAATCAAATTAATAAGAAAAAAAATACATCGTGATAAAAAAGAAAATGATTTTTTCGTCGTTTCTAATAATTTTTTTTTTTATTCAAACGTTCGTCAACTTCCTTCCCAAATGCACCCCCGCATTTGCGGTGCTCATATGAGCGTGCCTTGATTCTTTTACACGGAGGCGGTGGCAAGATCTTTATACAATATCGAGATATATATTATACATAAGACCCAAGGACATTAATAAAATGCAAATATTTTCCAAAACCCATTCTGTCGAGTTAAGAAAAACTCGTTGATTGATTAACCCGATAAGCTCCTATTCCGTTCAGATTTCAGTTAGGCAATGTTGGGTATTTTTTCAGCGGAAAGTCAGGAAATTGTTTTCCTTTTTTTTTGTGGCCACTCTGTATTTAATGAATATCGAATCGTGAAAAAACAAACAAAAATTATTCAATAGATTTGAAGGAAAAAAAATATTGAACAGAGACTCGTCGTAATGGAGAAATTTCTCGATCGATTCAAATTCACATTGAAAATTCAAATAAAAACCCACAAGTGTCACTCAAGTCTACTTGAATAATCCTCACACGGAATGAAAATATATAGTCATGAGATATATTTGTTTTGAAAATATATTTAATATATATATATATATATATATATATATATATATTGATTGAAATAATTTTTTATTTATCCACGTGGACAAAATTTGAAACCTGGTAAGCCAAGGTTCCATCGACAGACACATGAGAGAGAGGGAGAAAGAGAGAGAGAGAGAGAGAGAGATCGACGAAAAGTGTGGCATATACGTTGGACAGATTTTCGTAAATATATTGCTTACCTATACAGAAATATGCCACGCTCGACGAATATAATTTTTTTATTCCTGGAACGAGAGAGAGAGAGAGAGAGAGGAGGTTGCTACTGCATAAATCACGAGGTCGGAAATGAACCAATCATTAATACGAGAACAATGATGTGACGATTTGTGCATTAACGAGAACGAGAGGAGAACAAAAAACTTCAATGCAGATTCATAATCTCAAACTCTCGGGTACAGCGAACAATCGAACGTGAAATAAGAAATTTATCGATTAACGGGAGAAATAAATTATTGTTTCTAATCCGGAAATAATCGACTGGTATAAACGTGTCCAAGACGACAATATCTAATACCTTCGCGAGAGCCCAGATCGCGAAAGAAAAAGGTTAAGAGTAGGGGGATTTACGTATATATGTATACAGAGTTCTCTCTCTCTCTCTCTCTCTCTCTCTCTCTCTCTCTCTCTCTCTCTCTCTCTCTCTCTCTCTCTCTCTCTTTCTCGCTGTGGGAGCTGTGAGAGAAAAGTGAAGCGCGAGTTCGATCGATCCCGGCCGAGACGTTGACCTACATTTACATTTTCATCTACGACCCTGTTGAGTAATCTTCCCGATTTTTCTATTTCACATAAACTATATCACAGATGTACATTATGCATGCATATTACTAATGTTATTATGTCGTAACACGGAGAGACGACAATAATATTACAAATGCATTTATATTCGTATATCGAACATATTGATGATTAGCAGCCGATACAAAGCAAAAAGAAACAGAGAATGAGAGAGGACCATCGTATGTTCGAGATTCAAGTTTCAGGAAATTCCGAGTGCTGTCCGTTTATATTCGTTTGTATGGTTATATAGCGCTTTGCGGTATTGTTGGGACACTGAGCGAGCTGCTATAAATATATAAGACAGTGATAAACATCGAACAGCCAAAAGATGGTTAATTAAAGCAACGCGGTAGATTCACGAACGTAGAAAACTAATTGAAAAAATAATTCATTCGATTTTTGCGAAATTCATGTGATTTCAACATGGCGTAAGAAAATCTTTTAATCGTCATATTGTGCAAATTTTAGCTGAGCAAAATAATAGTGATGAATTAATGGAAAATTTTCACGAGCAGCACTTAAATATCTGATTTAAAATTTCATAATGACAAACACATGTTTCGTTGTATTCAATTATGTAAGCAGATTTTTTTCGAGGTCTGATTGAATTATTTTCGCAGTGCAGACGTGTGAAATCCATCAATGAACACTTCTAAATAATGATCGATTTATATGATGTCGAAATTTGCGTCGTTGGAATGCAACGAAAATAGGTTTTTTTTTTTTAAATCATTTCAAGTATCGTTTCGAAGTCGAAAATCGTTTAAACCTTTTTTTTCGCGACCTTGGGCCTGTCAGAAAAGCGTCAGCAATACTGGGAATTATTTTTAAAAAAATCTATTTTCGTTGCATTCCAACGTTTCAAATTGCAACATGATCTATTTATAGAGAGTAGAAAGTCGTATTAAGATTACACATCATTTTATATACGTATCCATTCGCTTATAGGCATCCTAGAAATACAGAGAGAGAGAGAGAGAAAAGAGAATAGAAGCCAGGCTCCCACATTGCTATGTATACACTATAAATATATCGATAAACACCTAAGGAGATATATCGTCGCAAACACGTGTGTCTATGCACGACCGAATAAAAAAAGTCTCTATACTTCTCGATATGCAAATACGACATACCATTTCAATGTAAAAAAAATCCTTTGGCGTAAAAAAAACGCATGGATATTTGGCGAGATCAGAACCCACGGGAAAAAAAAAAAAAAATTACATGCGAAAATATATATAACACGTTGAGCCATATGTTATTCATATTCTTACTATTCACTTTTATACAAACACGGAGAACACATGATTAGTCGAAACACCCGTTTGAAGGTTATATATGTTTAACCATTTCATTTGTTATTGTATAGCAAAATCAATTGTCTGGCGCATATTTAATCAAGCAGATTGAATATCCCCAACCACTCATGTCTTTCTGTGAACTGTGAAAGATTGTGACAGATTGAATGCATCACATATAATTGAAAAATAATCTTTATATATATGTATAAATATATATTACACGTAATATTTTTTTTTTCCGTGACGGGGGGTATATGTACGAAGAAGAGCGCTCCAAGAGCGCGCCGCGTAATTGTGTTCACGTACACACATATATATATATATATATATATATATATATATATATATCGTCACCGGGAAAAGGATGCTCGTATAATTATGAAAACATCAGACAGCGTATCGGTTTGCATCGATTGTATTTTGGGACAGTAAAAAAAAATTGCATTGTATACAGCCGCGAGAAATGATTATAAGCCAGCGCGGTAGAGTCAGCAGCTATAAATTCCCGTATGGAAAAAAAATATATATGCCCAGAAATATATATTTCGGTTACATATTTTGGATATATATCTCAAGCATCCATTAAATGTGTGATTTTTCGAATAAAGTATCTTTAATAGATCCGAAATATATTTTTTTCGTTAAGGCTTTATTTCCATAGGGGGGAGGGGGGTATTGCTATATTTTAGATAGTAAATATATGCGGTATCTGAGAATACGAGTATAGGAAAGTACATTTGTAGTAAGGTATATACATAGAGTTGATGATAATAGCAGCGAATTTTTTTGAGTACATCAAAGTGCGAATCGTCGTAAACATCTATATATACATATATATATATATATATCGAACAGCGAGACATCTAGAAATAAAAGAAAAATAATAATAATAATCACACCATACATCATCAGGCATCTTCTCACCGAATCGACTGGCGTGTTCGTACAATTTTATATATTGAGAGAAAAAAAAATTCAGCGCAGCAGATTAAAGGGTCTAATGTATTTGTGTTTATTATCCGAGTGTGGTAGGATAATCGACGAATCGCACTCGCGTAATGTATCGACGAGGGCGCAAGGGACGAGATAGGGATGAGAGAAAGTGAGAGAAAAAGAGAATTTAGAGCGTTCGAATATACACGCCAGGACGAGCGAACAACGCGAACTACACGTAAAATCGTCGCGTCGCGCTGAGACGAAAACCGAAGGAAATGTAGTAACAGAATCGACGACGAATTCACACAATAACCCCTACCTTTCTCTATAGCCCGGGGAAAGAGAGAGCGAGAGAAAGAGAGAGAGAGAGAGAGAGAGAGACGAGAACGCGCGAGAATCGACGCAGCAAACTTCCAATATTATCGCGAATCTATCTTCGCCCCTCTCGTCTCCTAAAGTGCCCTCATGCGTACTCGCTTTTTACTTTTATCGTCCGCTTGATGTGTCAAAGTATCTCACAAATCTCTCTTTCTTCCTCTCTCTCGCGCTCTCATTCTAGCTTTCTGTTGGAATTTTTAAAAATTTCCTACGGTTAAGCGAATTATGCTTAACAACGATATAAAACGTACAATTTCGATGATAAACAACGAATATCCGATTGATAAAAAAAAATATAATATTTATAACGGGCAACGCGTAAATTATCGTACAAACGTTGTGATCGGGAACGTCTTCCCTGTAGCGAGGCTACCGCGATACGAGGGCATACCTAGTTAGGAGTAACGTGAAAATGTTGCCGAGAGATAGAGCGAACGAGAGAGAGAGAGAGAGAGAGAGAGAGAAAGCTTAAAAAAAAGCTGCGTGGTCGGCGATGTGGTGCCACCTTTACGGACTCTAGGAAATTTGTGAAAACCGGATATCCCGTGGTGATCATGCGCGAAAAGTTTAATCGAATTTCGTCGTTGCCAGTGTCGCACGAGACAATAACCCGTCACCTGCTGCTCTCTGCTGCTGCCGTTCCTCTGCTTTTTCGACAAACTACTATAACTATAATACAAATATGAGAACAGGTTGTGCGCAAGCATATATTGCTTTCTATTTTCATTGCGTCGAATTATAATTCCTCCTCTCTTCTATTCGTTTCGTGCGAATACCCAGGATATTCTATCATTCTCCTGCTTACACTACAGAGATGAGTATACTACTCATCTCTGGTACACTATATCGATCTTTCTCTAGAACCCCTTTCGTCGTTTTGTCGTCACATTATTTAGCTCTTATATTTCGCTCGTATATTTCTCCCTCTCTCTCTCTCTCTCTCTCTCTCTCGCTCTCTATTTCTCTGGCAACATCATCTCTACTTATTTTCCAGATTTGTTCAATACTTTTTTCAGGGCTTTTAATGCCGACATCACTTGACCGTATTTTTTTTTATCGATCCTCGATACACCGTGTCGACACACGCGACATTTATCACGCCGGAACCCAAGACAGTGTAAGCTCATCGAAAGCTCTATACAGACTTTTTCTCTCTCTCTCTCTCTCTCTCTCTCTCTCTCTCTCTCTCTCTCTCTCTCTCTCTCTCTCTCTCTCTCTCAGGCTCGAAATAAAGATAAACATTTGTTGCGCATCCCATGTTGCGTGCATCTCGAAATTGGGGAGTGTCCCCCGGTATTTGATAATGATGATTCCATCTTTCGAAAAAAATTCAAATTACTTTTTTTTCCTACCAATTACGATAGGTATATAGCGCTGACGATGTAACGTATTGCGTATAATTACTCATATAATTAAGAGAGCTCGCTATAGGTAGACCGAAGTGCAGCAAAAAACCTAATAGACATGGTGCACGAAAAGGACATACACGACGGCACCGTAGCGACACTGGGCAATCGAGCACCGAGCTGCACCATTTCGCCACGGTGCACTCCCGACCGGCTGCCGGCTGCCGGCAGCACAGGCAGCACTCTCTTACTCATTCCCCCACTCCACGCTAGAGCATACACCGCAACGCGCGCTCTCTACGCGTACCCCTACTTCATCTCTCTCTCTCTCTCTCTCTTTATCGGATAAACTTCCGAAAGACCCCTGCCGATTAGTTCTTTTGCATATTTTGAGTACATGTCAAAACAAGATAACACCTGAAGTTTCAATTGCGGCAAACCATTTTTTCAATTTTAGTTATTATTTATGTTTTATGTACTTTTATTCATGCGAATACTCCTATCGAAGGACGTATAGATGTAGTGCACGCGCCCTCTGTTGGGAAATGCAGTTGACTATGCTAAAGAATATTGTGAAAGGTGTGGGTGTGCATGTATGCGAGTGTATAGTTGTTTCAATAAATAGTTTAAAACAAAAATCTACAGGGGGGGGGGGCAATCCCCCGCCGGTAGAAACATTATACGTTAAACATTGTATAACGTATAACGTTGTACATTGTATAACATATAACGTTATACAATGAATTGTATAACAATACATTGTGTATTCTCTACAATAATAACGTTTGTTAGTGAAAAAAAAAAATTGAACAAAATTGCAAAAATGGTTCGCCGCAGTTGAAACTTCAGGTGTTACGCCTTGTTTTGATATGTACTCAAAATATGCAAAAGAACTACACGGTGAAATGGGCAAAGCCATTTTTTTAGATTTGATTGTCGAGGCTCAAAAAAGTGCACTCGTTAGCAATTATTTTTAAAATTCTCCCTTCCCCCATTTATTCCACTTATGTTTCTCGCGAAAATTTTACTAATATAGCATAATGGTTTTTAACAATTGTTAATATTCATGCAAACCATTATGCTATAATGGGAGCTTAAGCTCCCAAGTGAAAAAACGTCGAGGAAAAATTTCGTCTCATATTTGTTAATTGGTTCTTTCCCTCCTTAGCAATTAATATTTTTTATGTTCTGCTCTCCCTTATTTATTCCACTATAGTTTCTCGCGAATATTTTTACTAATATGGCATAATAGTTTGTATGAAAATTAACCAACTCCCGGGTGAAAAACACGTCGAGGAAAAATTTCGTCTCATTTGTCGGTTCTTTTCCCTCTCTCGTCGACGCACACACGACCACGGTGCACATGTGCCACACGACACAACGCAACACAACGTTACAACGTACAACAGCACAACACAGTCGCGAAACAGCGCTCGACTTGCCCGTACGTACACGCTTCATGCATTGAAAAGAGACAGAGAGTAAAATAGAAACGTGTGGTGTGTCTCTAGTCTTCTTGGGTGTGACAGAATTCTTCGGTGCGAGAGAATCATGGCTGCTCCGGCAAAAAAACGTGAGGTCGAGGAAACGACGAAAGACAATGAAGATGAACGTATGAGCAGCGACGACAACGACGAAAAAGAGGATGATGGACACGAGGTGAGTTTTTTTTTTAATTTCCAAATTTTACTTCTCTGAAATGTGTATAATGCATTGAAAGAGGGCGTCACCACGAGCATAACCTCAAACGATTACACGCGGCTGTCTGTTGCTTTCGTTCTTACAATTTTACATTCTTACAATTTTCGTACACTTTGTATAAGATTTTTGGACAAGCTTTTATGCTCGAACGTATTTCGTGACTTTCAATATCAAAGGGTTTTGTTTTTCTTATATTGCACAATATATCGTAATATATATCGTATTAGAGCAATGTGTACGTCTGAGATGAATGCATGCCGGTATTTCGGGCTACCGTCTATCCGGCGCCGGGTGATTAGACTGCAATATATATATATATATATATATACACATAAAGTGAATTGCAAGAGGTCACTGTACGGGAGAATTTGTGAAATTTATGATGTAGAAAAGTATCATGTTAGATAGTTTTCGCAAAACTCAATTTTTAATTCACAATTAAATCAATAATTACAATTTAAATCATAGTTTTGCCAAAATCGCATAAACCGTTGATCCATTAAATCTGCAAATTAAAATTTAAAAAAATCACCTCTTCCGTTTGCTCTTTAACGAAAAGTTATTCATTAAAATTTCATCCCATAGTTTTACCCCGAACCGCACCTTTGATTTTCCCCCTAGCTTTTCCTCATTTCCAAAAATTCTAACTCACCTTGGCCCATTTACCAGGGAATGGAAATACAAGTAGACTTTGAGGGAAGAAATCCGCAGGATCCTGATTTTCACGGTATCAAGACGCTGCTTCAACAATTGTTTTTAAAAGCTCACATAGATCTCGGCGCTCTCACCGATACAATAATATCGCAAAATTACATTGGTTCCGTGGTAAAGCAATCCGACGATGACGATGCTTCGGACGACGATGAAACCGACGCTAACGATGTTTTTGGCATAACCACTGTCATAAATATTTCCGCTAAACAGGTAATCGAAGGTTATATCTTACGAAGCAAAGATAGCCACGATTAACGACCATACTTTTCGTGCATTTCACGAAAATTTTCCGACCCAAATTTCCATGTCACGTGTCTCGTTTTTGTTTTTCCATCGTTTGCAGGAAAATTCTTGCATCCAAGAGCTCAGAGATTTGTTGCGACAATTGGCGAGCGATCACGGCACCGACGCTACCAACAATATCGTAAAAGCCATGCTTGAGAACGACGCTCTGGGTCTCCTTATAAACGAGCGTTTCGTAAATATTCCAGCTCAGATATCCGTGCCGCTACTCGAGAATCTATTGTCCGAGATGGAACGAGCGACGCGCAAAAACATGCCATTTAAATTCGATTATTACGTATTAATTTGTAAATTGTACAAATACGCCGACGGTGAGAGATCGAAGAAGCGAAAGGGTAAAAAGAAGACGGGTAACGATGAATCCGAGATATTGTGGAGCAATGCAGAGGAAGAGGTGTTGGCCAAGAACGCTCACTGTTCGTTCGAGTTCTCGGTCGAGAAGGATTCCGCGAGCGGTCTCGCTGGCAATTGGACCGAGACCGACGACGAGATGGTGCCGTACAGACGAGTTCTCATACTCGAAGCCGATAAACTTCGTTCGAGCCTTGACGAGATCAAACGTCTCGTCTCTTAACCGGTGTCACACTCAAATACACAGACATATATATATATATATATGTCTTTGTATATATATATATATATATACACATACATATATGTATGTATGTATATTTAGATCACCATGAACGATCATTGCGACTAAAGAGACTGGAGAAGAAGAATACGTTCCTCATACCTCACTCGTACAAGCTTTCTGCCTAGCGCGAACGAGAGCCCAACATATATTCGGGTCATAACTGCATAGCCATAAAAGTGTATCAAGCTTTCGTTTTTTAATAATATATCTATATATTATATAACAATATTATTATTATTATTACAAAATAAGAATGAATGTCGTAATTTTGCGAACGATGATGAAAGCTGCGACAACGATACTTTGCACACGTATTTTGATTTTTGTTTGTTTGTTTGTTTGTTTGTTTGTTTTTTTTTGTTTTTTCACGTGTTTGGAATTTTCTCCGCGTTGTCGTTGCAATATGGACGATTTTATATTCGCCGTTATGGTCGAGTCGTTACGACGATAGATCGGCAATGTTGAAGGATTGCCTGATTGGTTTTGCTCTTCTTCTCATTGTTCCAAGTATATTGAGCATCTCGGAGACCGCGGGCGACGCACTCTCGGCCTCCTGTCGTCGTTTCTTCTCCTCCTCTCTCTGCTTCTGCGACAGAAAACGGAAATTAGAGGCTTCTGTTGTTCGTTTCAAGGATGTAATGGCGTTAACGCAACAAAAAAAAAAAAAAAAAACGAATATTTTTTTTAAATTTTTTGTCAATTCAGATAATTTGTCACGCTACTCGTTCAATTGAATTCATAAAAATTGCCAAAAATCAACACGGAGAGATCGAAATACGTTAGAAATTTCGCACATGCACAAGTTACAATTTTTATATTTTTATTTGTTTCAGTTTTATCTATTTTTTTTTTTTTTTTTTTTACTTCACCCGCGATCCATCGATACGATAAAATTGAATTTTCGGGGATCTGGCGTTTCATAGCCAATACATCCTTAATAACATTAATTTTCAATATTTTGAACAGTCTCGCGTGTAATCCTGGCAAGACAACTTACGTCCGTCTGTTTGAGGGTAAATCTTCCACCTTTTATCTGATTTATTATATCGTCAATGGCTGTAATGAAAAAAACAAAAAAATATAAAAACGAGTAATAATTTTTATGTTGCAGTCTTATCTTTGTAGAAATTGACTAGCAAAGTTGGAAATAAAGTTTCCGTGGGATTTTACCCGGTTGTTGCGGCACAGCCAGAATTTTCTTTGGATTTATACCGAGGATATTCTCCATATCGGATACGGCGTTTGCATTTTGATCGCTCGAGCTCATTCTTTCTCGCGTCGCAAGTCTCATCGTTGCGAGAGCATCGCCAGAGGGAAATAACTTGGCGGGCGGTGGCGGCGGAGGAGGAGGCGGCGGAGGAGCTACGATGACTGGCGGATTCTTCAATTTACTTATTTTTTCTTCCAAATTACGTATCGTATCTTCCATTTGTTTGACCGAATTTTCAGCTCTCTCGGCACGCTCGACCACCATCTCGAGCTCAGACTCGGCGAGCTTCAATTTCTCCTCGACTATCTCAAACTCGATATTCGCCTCTTTCTCCTCCAATTTTTCCTGAAGCGCTTGGATCTGCGACTGATGCTCCTGATGCTCCTCCTCGAGCAATCTCTTCAATAATTCGACCTCCTGTAGAATTGCCAACAGACGACCGTTCGGATCGTCGCTGATTTCAGCCATCAGAAGAGCACTCTGGTGAGCCAAAACATTGCGTTCTTTTTGCACCTGTGATGTAACGATGAAGGAAAGAAAAAAAAAAAAATTGAATAACTTTACGCGGATTTCATTTGATCGAATTTTACATTTGAGTTGAGAAAAGTATATAATATATAATGATATATAATGATGTATATATATATATATACCCTGTCAGCTTCGATCTTCATTATCCTGGCTCTTTCTCTCTCACCGTCGCACTGCGTCTTCAACGCCTTTACCTCTTCGGCTACCATTCTACTCACTCGTTCCATATTTTCCTTGTGTACCCGCAGTTCACGGAGTTTGTGCTCATCTGTATAAAATTGACAATACGTTGGTTTTTTTTTTTTTTTTTTTTTTTTTTTCCAAAGCTAAACGAATTCCCGAGTGCTGAGCACTTTTTCGAATAAAAAATTTTCATATTTTCAATTGATAAAAATAAATTCATGATTCATCGTGAATCAATGTATAATAACAATATTGGCGCATTTGAGCAAGCAATTTTTACGTTTTTTTCGAACAAAAATTGCGCGTTATCTTGCATATACCGTGTGGCACGACTGATACAAGATATTAATTATCCTATTCAATCACATTGACTTTCACCGAGTATCCTAATTAAAAAAAAAAAATTGTCAATTCCATCGAGGAACAAGTAAAAAACATTTAAAAGTTGAAAATTTACTTTTGAGCTTTTGAATTCGTATATATTGAATCCCATACCTTTGTTTCTCAATGCCCGTTCGACGTCCAGTTCGGCAGACGCCAGAGTCGCCTGTTCCTGAGCCTCGAACTCCTGTAGCCTGGCTGAATTTAATTCCGTCTGAAGACGAGCCACCTCCTGACTGAGCTCTGGCAACGTAAAAATATATATATATATATATATATATATATATATATATGCAAATATATATACGTACGATAATTAAAATGAAATTTCATGTTTCGCAGGCCTTCGTAAAAAAAAAAAGTACCGCTGGTGTACCTACCCCGGACCGTTTCTCTGAGCTCTTCGATATCCGCGTCCGAGTTTGCATCGACCTCGTCCGAAAATTCAACGTCCATTTGCGAACCATCGGGACGCGACTGAACAAATTGTTGCACGAGAACCTGAGAGCGCCTCTTCAACTCTCGATTTTGCTTGTACCACTGCGATCGGGATTGTACGTTATAGAAATTGTTACATATATATATGTAGATATATATATATATATATATCGCTTGTATTGTAACGATACACGGGTATGGTGCATATGGTCTTTGCGAATTGCGATAAGACCCAATATACGCGTGTCTTCGTGGTAATTCGAATCCCTACGATATCGTAACCAGCACTCACCTGAGACGCTTGCTGCATCGCTTTGTGCATCGCTCCAGTCTCAACGTCATACTGTCGCTTGAGTTGCTCGTACTCCTTGCAAACTGCCTCGGAGACTACAAAATTAAAAAAAAAAAAAAGAAAATCGTAAAAAATTTTTTAACGGTCGAGACACACCCTCGTAATTAGAAGAAAAAAAAAATAATAATAATAACGTTGAGCATTTAGCACCGAGTTATCGTCGAGTCCCAATACAAGGTGTATCGTTTAAATTACCTGTACGCAATTTGTGAAGCTTCCGATCCTTGTCCTCGGACTGTGAACGCAACGCATCATTCTCCTTCTGCAATTGTCGATATTTTCGTTGCACATCAGTCTGCTCTCGAATAGCTGCAATGGAATTTTTTTTTTCCTTTCTTTCATATAATTGTCATATTCAAATTATTCGTGAAGTTCACGCGAAGAGCAATTAAATTATGAAAAAATACGACTCGATGTCATTGTAATTATATCAGCCAGAACTTTTGGAGTAATTGAGCAATAAATTTCACAAAATTTTCCGGGCTTCGTTGGTTTTACAAAAGAAAATCATAACGAATACTTCATTATCTAAATATTAAAAAAAAAAAAAAAAAAATTGTCAATAGTGTGACTCATTGAGATTTGTCCGATAATATTTTCATTCCTTTTATCGGTTTATTATTTTTGATAATGAGATATATACGGTGCATTGAGAAGGAATTTCGTAATGAGCATCGTTGCGGAATACGTAGATACGAGCTGATGATAATAATCGATACCCTTGTAAATCGTGTCTCATCGATACGGGTATAAGAGCAAGTTTTCCTATCGCATACTAAAATACCGCGGTACACTATGCCGGCTTATATAAATATATATATATATATATATATATATATATTCGAAACGTAGGCTTGAATGAATCATGAAAAGGCACGCCGGAGGGGCAAGGTCCACGTGGGGGCAAGCACACTAGGGCGTGACTCGATCAGAGACGAACGCTGAGACGTAACTACGCGGTGTCTCTCAAGACGTAATAAATCTCACTTCGAGCTGGGAGAGCCAAGTCCCCTTGTGCACTTGTAGATTATATCGGATAGAATATTAGAAATTCCAAAACGATGCTGGCAATCAACAAGAAAAACATAATTTGAGAAAAAAAAAACCAAAGTTCGAATATTCCTACAGGAAACAAAGAGGCAGGAAACCCACGCGATTTGGGTGGGGGGGTGAAAAAAAATCAGAAAAAGTGAAAATCAAGAATGGCCAAAATTCCGAATTCAATAAACTCGAATAAAAAAAAAATATACGAGAGTAGAAGGTTTCGCAAATTTTAAATTCCGAATGACGCCAATAAAAAGGGTTTAATTTATTTGAAATATATTCGGTTAGAGGGCTCTGTTAGCCGATCCAATTATTACCGGAAACGTTATTTTTAAAATTGCGAGATGCTGAATCTAATAATGCAGACAGTCAATAATTCCAGGAAACAAATTTTTAGAATTATTCGTATTCTCGAATGTCCAACTGTTATAAAGAATGAAAGTTCGAAATTGTCATTTAGAAACTGCAGAGAACAGACGTCCAGAATGTACAAGGGTCAATAATCAGAATCGCAAATTTTAGAAACGCGAGTATTTCGAGAGCCAATGTATGGATCATCTCATCGTTATTTTTTTGTGGAAATCGCTGAAATAAAAATGAAAATTTTTTTTTTTAATCCTGCTCCTTTTTATTTTTCTCAAAAAAAGTGAAAAATCGATATAAGCATCATCCCTTTAACATGTACTATCACTTGCATATTTTACGAAAAAATATGCACCAGGGATCAAAGTAATAGTCTAGAATACATCACAGAGAAATTCTGATAATAGAAGGCTTGAAACAATTTTTTTGTTTCATTTTTATTTTATCGGTTTCCACAAAAAAAAAAAAAATAACGATCAATTGAGCGTGAAATTCTTGAATTTCAAACAGGTCTATTCCATACAGGTATCCGGCCTATTTTTTCAATTGCAATATTTCAATCTCATAATAGGAATTCTTCTGATCACCACATAGGAATCACAACTTCTGATATGAAATTATATTTCCTGGTTTGTAATATGATTCGAGTTATTGACTCTTCTGATCTATTGCGATTCTGATATATCGCGATTCTATATACTGAGCCTTCTATGAGATTTCAGAATTCTGACCGTTTTGATTTTTGAAATCTTTCGTATTTACGATTTCGAATAAACCGAAATTCTACATTATCATCCATCCGAAGGTTATCTTAATTGAGTTTTTGAGCGATCGTATTTTCGTCATTCTGCTAAAATAGCCTTCCGGAATTTTCACCAGTTATCAATTCTAGATTCCATAACTTGAAATTTCGATACATTTATATTCTATTTGCATTATTTCTGGCCTGGTGAAATTTCACCACTTTGATCTTTCTTTGTTTTGAGTTTTCGAGATATTTTTATATTCGGAATTCTGGTCATTCTGATTTTTGACCCCTACCCCGCGATTTAACACAAAATAATGTAGGTCACGTCCTTTTGTTTTCTTGAGTATGCGCACTTTGCGTATATACACGCATCGAAAACGTAGTAATTCATTGAAAAGTTTTTTTTTTTTGTTTTCACAGCTTTTCGCTGAACAACCTACGCAATTTGTTCTCTTCGTTCGGTCTTGCGCCATTTACATTTGACATTGAAAAAGATAAATGACGAAAAAATTTACATTAATATCGCGTATTTCATGACAATTGTCTGGGTGGTGAATATATATTCGCTTAGTTTCTTCTTTTTCTTCATCGAAAAAAAAAAAAAAAAAAAATTTCAATGGTCAGCTTTTAATTTTTCCTTATACATGTCCAGTTTGTGTGTATGTTGAACGATTCTTTGAAATTGCAGCAAGCAAGATTCTCGATAAATATTGCAACTCATTTATCCATCATGAAAATATAAGTTGTACAAACGAAAATCTATTTACAAATAGAAATGCGAGCCATTTGGAATTAAAATTCGACGATCATTGAGGGATTATTCGATGAAAAAAGAAAAAAAAAATTTAATGAAAATTCACCTCCCAAGTAATTGCAGTGCTATTCCTACGAATTGTAATGATCGACGACAAGAATCAATACGATTTATAAAAGAAAACAACGCGATCGATTTTATTAGCTCTCTCTCTCTCTCTCTCTCTCTCTCTCTCTCTGAGAGCTCAGTAAGCTTTGATGTTTTGACCATAAGTAAAGACCGTTTATCGACTTTTCACGAATCTCATTAACTTGTTTAATGATATAGTAATTTTTATCATGCGTCATCGTGATTAGCTGTGTTTTTTTGAAAATTATTTTTCTCACGTGTGAACGTCGTGTCTCGTTCCGGTAAACATATAACGCTACAATGCTAGTCGATAATCTTTTTCTACCATGCACGGTAAATGGACCGACGAACAAACAAATCATTGATACAGCTTATTATTGCCTATGGCAGATTGTAAATGTACATTTTTTTTTTTTTTCTTCTTTTTACATTAAAATAATCCAATTTTATAAGATTATACAAATAATTCAAGATTTATTTATAATTACCAGCTTCCGATTTTTGTAGAAGAATTTTTCTCATTCTCTCGGACTCGTCGTATTTAATTTTACATCTGGCGTCCGACGACAATGTGCTGTTATTTCTGTTTAGCTTTGAATTCTCATAGCTGTTTTTCTTTGCAGATAACCCGAACAATGCGGACGACATCGTCGACGTGGACTGCTGTAGCCGGCTATCGTCGTAATTCGTATCGGAGCGTAACGTGACTTGACCAAACGTGGAATCGTCGTTTCCATTGTTGTTACTGTTAACGAGAGAACTTTGAGGCTTGCCGCTTGGCCTGATGATCGACGATGAATGATTATTCGTGGAATCTTGGAGTCTCTCGAACGAGGCTTTCTGTGCTGCAACGGAAATTCTACTGTTCCTAGCGACTCCAGTCGCGGTATTAAACTCGCCGAAGCGTTGTTTGCCAGAACCATTTTGTTGTTGTTGCTGCTGCTGCTGCTGCTGCTGCTGAAGCTTCACGAGGCTTGGAATCTTTGGGATGGGAATGTGTGAGTGATTTGAATTATTCGACGAGGTCGGCGATGATAATCTCGTTTGCGAAGTCTCCATTGAGCTCCCCTGCAGCATAATCTTCAATTCAGTCTTGTTCATTGCTGTTCATGTATCTTTTTTTCAATTTTATTTATTTATTTCTTTCTTTCATGTACACTGGAATGGCCCTCTACCTCATGAGAGAGTTCACGATCGTCGCGCAATCTGTTATCCGAAGACACACATACACACAAAAAAAGAAGTCTTTAGCACAACAAAAAACAAAAAAAAAAGAATTCTCAGATGCACACGATAAAATGGCTATTATTATTTTTTGCGCGTTAGTCATCACAGGGAAAGTAAAAAATGCTCTCAGTCATCGAGACGAGAAATTATGACATCGTTCTTGCGTAATTAAAGAGTTATTTTTTTTTTAATGCGAATTTTTTCCGGGAAAAAAATGTACCGGGAAGTAAAAACAGATGTTCGCATTCAACGAGACGCTCAATTGGGAGTATGAATGAAATTTTTTTTTTTTTTTTCGAACATTGGGGCGCATAATGTCGAGTAAGTAAAAATAATGAAAACGTATTTTTTATTTTTCGTTAAAAATGACAGATGCACATGTTATAGGCAATTTAATTTCACGGATTTTTATATATATATATATAGCGGAACATGTGTGACGTCATAATGTTATATTTTTCAATTCGTTATATTAACGGCAATTTTGATTCGAATAAAAAAAATAAAAAATACGTACTAAATATTTTTTCCTAAACTACCAGATTTTGAAATAAAAAAAATTTCATTTATACTCCCAATTATTGAGATACGGTTACGTTATTTTTAACTTTCATTGTTGTTAGTTTTTTCGTTTCTTTTTTTTTACTTTTTTTTTTTCAAATATCCATTTTTACGCGTAACAGATGTGCGAGATGGTAAAAATAGCCTTAGTCAACGGGACGGGAATTCATATTAACGTTTTACCATCATGTGATATACTATTCGTAGAGGTTTATCGAGAGCAAGTGTGCAGTTCTACGGAGCGAAAGAGGAATGGAAAAAGAGAAAGAGATGAATATACAACACACTCAGGGTTAATAACTTTGAGAGCCTCTAAAAATAAGTTCCTTTTACGTGGTGCATCTGCAAGTTCAAACTCCCCCATCCAAGAGTAACACGAGGCTCGAGAGTGTTTGCCCCCCCTTGAGGAATTAAAACAAACAAATATTCACCACTATAGATACACACACACACACACACATACATCAGTGTTGGGCACTTTTTATTCGAATAATTATGTAAACAGAACATTAATAACTTGTTTACTCATAAATTCGACACTCGCAGTAAGCAATTCTTTGACCATATTAATTAGTCATTAATTCTACCATTGAATGATTCATTATGTCCGATCTTTAATTAATGTTGCGCAATGAAAATTTTGTCATTCGCAAAAGTGCCCAATTCTGACGCACACACACACACACGCGCAAAAGGTGTTAAATTATCTTTGCACTAAAAATTGATATTCTTCGTAGCACAGCGTTAATTTCAACGAGGACTGAAAAAAATTTCATACTTCACTCACGCGTTATCGAGCTCCGAAACAAAAACAAAAAAAAAACAAAATAATTGATCGCGTTACCGAAATTTCAACATTTCAATTACTGCGCCGCGTTATAACATTTTTCGTTTCTATTGTTATGTTGAAAAATTATATCAACGAACGCAAAAACGATATTATAATTGATTTTGTTGTTGTTGTTGTTGTTGTTGTTTTTTTCTTCTTATTTTCTTCACCAGATTTATCGTTGCCGGATAAAATTCACAAGGATCGCGCGCGCACGCACATTCACGCGTTCCTCACTTTTAAGGAGTCAACCGGAGAATGCGTCTTGTGATTTCTCCAGCTATACGTTATGCTGTCCCGCTTTTGCTCTGACAGCAGAGGAGGGAGGGCTCTCTCAACTGGAAAGCTGGCGAGTGAATATAACTTACTCACTGACGAAAACCTATCGAGGGAACGCACGAGAGAGGGATCCAGTGTGTAAGAATCCAAAGTCGAGATAGAAAGAAAGAGAGAGAGAGAGAGAGAGAGAGAGAGAGAGAGAGAGAGAGAGAGAGATCCCAAGGAGACGGAGAATGTGCAACGACGACGAATTCTCCTCTCTGTTACGATTTTTATATCTATACACATAAAAAATACTCGGCTATATGCTATGGTTATGCTCCTACCGCGTGTGGAACTCCATCGCACGTTTTTCTTTGAGCACTCTCGTGCTCGCTCAATTCCGCCAGACCTCCCGTCACCTTTAAACGAGTTGCTCAACACACACGTCGTGCCGCGAGTTCGATTATCATGATTCTCCGCACGATAAATTGCGAGTCGCGGTATTGCAATTATACACGTGTATAATATGAGGCATTTCAATCAAAATCTAGCTGCGCTCAAAAGCTTCACACCGCCTCCGATTTTCAATATCCTCCGGTATGTCGTGACAAAAGAATTCTTTGTCATATGTTTTAGATTTTTTTTTTGCTCCATGGGTAATCGGGAGTTTGAATGAAATTTTTTTTTTGCAATCATTGGGGCGCATAATGTGGAGCAAGTAAAAATAATGAGGACGTATTTTTTATTTTTCATTAAAAATGACAGATGCACATTTTATAGGCAATTTAATTTCACGGATTTTGATATATATATATATATATATATATATAGATATAGCTTAACATGTGTGACGTCATAATGTTATAGTTTTCAATTTGTTATATTAACGGCAATTTTGATTCAAATAAAAAAATAAAAAATACGTCCTATATAGTTTTTCCTAAACTACCAGATTATGAAATAAAAAAAATTTCATTCAAACTCCCAATTGTGACTACTCCATGCATGGTGAAAAAAAAAAAAAAATGTTAAACGTGGTAAAAACCGTTTTTCTTTGCGCCCTGGGTAATTGTGACTACTCCCAGAAAGGGGAATAACTATATTGTTCGAAAAATCGACTCCAACGATTTGTTACATTGCTGTATTTTATTATTATTATTATTATTATTATTTTTTCGTGTAACTTGAAAACTAAAAGCATACCCCATCGCTAGCATGATCTCAAAATTTTCTTCTTTCAAGAAAGAATGCAATGGTATATATAAATTTGAAGCGAGTCCATTCGGACTTGTAGTTCGAAAATTCGGTTTTGCGTTTTGGAGTCGCATTTATATGCGTGGTAAAAAAAAAAAAAATTGTTAAACGTGGTAAAAACGGGTTTTTTTTTACTGGAATACAATGAAAGATGGGAAAAATCGTAGGCTGATTTGGCGTGAAATGCCTCGTATTGTATACCGAATACACTGTTTTCGAATGCAAGACTTGTGTACCGTTTATATCTCCCTTACTACTTCAAACTTCGATTGTTGCAATTCTCGTGTGTGCAATGCAGCTTGTATTAATTAATCCGGAGGTTTGCGTAAATAGTGACGTAAACGAGATATGGTTTTTAGCTTGAAATCTTAATTGCAATATTTATATCGAATAAGCGAGAAGTTATTTAATTTTTTTTTTTTCTTTTTTCAACCCTTTATAGGTCTTTGGGAATACGATTCTATTCTCGTTAGGAAAAATTTACTTGAATTTACTTGAGCGATAATTGATTTAAATTGTGGTTTTTTTTCAATGCTCAGACAAAAGTTATTTATATATTTAAAATCTTTAATAAATCACGCTTATTTTCACGCATAGGGTAAATATCAAATGCACTGGCCACCGGTAATGTCCATTTGCAATCTCATAATTCGATGGTATTTTATTTCCGTAGACTGCTACGGAAATGATATATTCAATGTAAAATCTGCCCGTCTATTCCATTCCATGGCCGTAAAGGGATGTTACTTATGCTGTGCAAATATTTTTCACGACAAATTCATGTGCAATGCATTTTTTCGTTCTCTCCAGTTTTGAAAAATTCTATGCAGGAAATTCTCATTCATGCATTCTCAGAAAGTTATACGCAAAAATTTCATACATTTTGCCTTGGAAAGGCTCAATTTTATTTCCCCCCCCCCCCCCCCCCCCATGAATTCGCTATACGGCGATTGATTATCGAAACTTCACACACGAGAATTTTAACAGGAAGGAAAT
This sequence comes from Rhorus exstirpatorius, assembly GCA_963564615.1. NCBI lineage: Eukaryota > Metazoa > Arthropoda > Insecta > Hymenoptera > Ichneumonidae > Rhorus > Rhorus exstirpatorius. Next base: position 53,336,027 of record OY751313.1, read on the forward strand.
ATTCAATATCGGGAATTTTATTCACGGTTTTATCCCGATCAAGTTATGACGAATATAACTTGTCGGAAAACCGCAATATTGTGATTACTCTCTATCTTATATTTCTCCCCTGAGTTCAGACTTTTCTTTAAATTCAATGTCACAAGATGTTTCTTTGTTCCAAGATGCCAGTAAAATTGAACGAATTAAATTAATTAAGTAACGTAATTATTAAATAAAGAAGTTCGAAAAGTTGATTATAACTTCATCTGCTTTACCTCTCACGAACGTTTATAATATTTCAAAATCCAAACGATTTATTTTGCACGTCTTGCAGTTTGTAAAATAATGTTACCAAACGGACGAGCCAGGAGACGAGCAAACAGGACTACAGATCGAAAAGATACCAAATTTTCACCAATCGATATTATGTTTTAATTGTATACGAGTAACGCTGACAGTGATATCGTATGACGAAACAAAAAAAGAAAAGAATAAAATATCGAATAAAATTATTCGTACATACCTGCAACAAACAATATTACAAGTTGGACGCAAAAAGCTCACAATTGGTGTAAGACTGACTCAACTAAAGATGAGACTCAAGACCTCGCCCAGATCGAGCCTCGCTCAAGAGTTAAAAACTGTGTTGCGCTCGATGCTGATACTTATATCGCTTGATAGCAGAAAACGCTTTAGAGCACGTTTGCGTGCTTTGTTCTAGTGGGCGTAGTTTGATAGTAGCACGCCGTAAATTTTTTTAAAAAATATTTTGCACATATTACGTGATTTATGGTAATTTCCTGACTTTACGTGATTTCACGTTGATTTCAAACAACTCGGAGTGATTTCATTCTGATTTTTAGTGGTTTCAATAAAGTTTGAGTAACGTCGATTTCATGTGATTCGATCCGATTTCTCGTGATTTCCATTCTGATTTAAGAGCAGGGTGGTTCAGTGATTTCAAGAGTGAATAGCCCCTCGCTCCCAACATACAACTATGATCAAGTATTCTCTGGCGTGTGAAATACATCATATTAATATCGGAAAAATCATAAAAAGAATAATGGAAAATTATTCGTACGGATATAAGTCTCGGTAAAGCGCGAATTATTCGAGTTGTCTGTTCTCTTCCACGGACCATTGGTCAGTTCGTGCGGTAAAGCGCGAATCATTCGACGAAAAATCCGCCATCAACGTATAACCACTCTATGCACCTATCGAAAAAAAAAATCATAAAAAAAATTGCATGTCTCTGAGTGTTTCAGCCATGGATATGAAACATTGCGTGGACCCAATCGAAGAGGGGGTCACCGGAAGCTCGGATTCAGCTCGGAATGCACAAAGTATTATACGCAGAGAGAATGATTGGAGGTGATACAACTTTTACGTGCGTCGATCGTCGTCTAGATCTGGGTGTCGTTGTGGTTTTGAGTCATCCACGAATATCCGAAGAAACTCACAAACGAGTCAGCGGCATATTGCGCTGTAAAATTATCCTTTGTGTCCCCTCTCTTTTCTCTCTCCTTTCCCTCTCTTTTCTCTCTCTCTCTCTGCTCCGAAATATCGGAGTATCTTCTGTCACATTGTAGTGTGACTTTTACGAAAGTATATCTAGAATTTCCTTTCTTACTTTGTGCCCGCACTTTCTCCGTGTAAAAACAGGTTTTTTTTCTCTCCTCGAGACACACACACACACGCACAAGCAGAGGCTTCGCGAGCGATATGCGTATTCTTATCGTGATTGCGTATGAAAGAAGCGAAAGTAATTTATCCGAGTATTTTTTGCTGATTTTTTTTTTTTATATACGCGAATGAATGAGGATATACATTACGGCACACACATCTCTCACTTGCAACCGCGGTTTTTTTTTTTGCTTGTAATCCGTCTCAAAGTAACTCCAATATATATGAGTAATTGACTGGGGGACGATGGTTTTGGTGTATACCGGGAGACTCGATGCTCGCGGGAGCAAAAGCATACCAGAAACATTTGTACTTTCACGCGCTGACTGTTCGGGTTTTTTTTTTTTTTTTTACTCACCGTGACTCCAGAGAACGTCTCTCCCACGTGTATTTCGACTTGTACCGTACAGTCACTCTCTCTCTCTCTCTCTTTTTTTCTCTTGAAAACCCCACTCCGAGTTCTACATAAAGTCTTTCCTGATAGCTTATCTACACGCTCGGGGAAGCACTGAAAAAAAAATTCCTTCAAGGCCTCTCTATCCATAAACGCATCTTCATTTTACCATATATTCATTTTTATTAAAATTTTCTATTCTTTTTAATTCTGCTTCTCTAAATTATCATTAAAAAAAAAAAAAATCTTATTCCGGTACACGCGCTTTTATAATCTCGTCCAATCGCTGTTTCTCGACTGTCTGACAATTATATTGTAAATTCGCTTTATTGTCTCGTATAATTTTCCCTCTCCCTACTTTATTGTCTCGTTATGTGGAGACTCGAGAGATTCGTATGACTCATCCATGTGCTCTGACCCTCTGGTCTCTTTCTATCTCTCTTTCTCTCTCTATATATATATATCTTGGCTGGTAAAATCGAGTCATCGACTAAATTCTTTCGCATAACTCGCTGTCTACATAAGCCTTACGAATCCTCTGTTCCGAGATCGTTCCAGGAAACGGAATCGATTTATAACTTTGTGTCAGGAGTAGAGGTTTCTCACTCTTAGCTATGTTTATATATATATTTTTTTTTTTTTCGCGTTTTGGTCATAAGGTCATAAGCCTGATGGATTGCTCATTCTCCAACGGTGAAAAAAAGCGACGATAGCACGATAAGATAACATAAAAAGTGGTAGTTTGTTGATTATTTGCTTTAACGGAATATTTGCATTGTTTTTTTGTTCTCAAGAGCGTGAAAATCTCTACAAAATGGCTTCGTCAAAATATTATTTCTAGATCTCGTCGATCAATAATTATTGTGAAGAACAAAATAAATATTTATCGCCATTTAACTCGTTGACGAGTCAACCCTTAGGACTGTGCCTCTCGGGAAGACTTTTGACGTATATATCGCTGATTTCGGATTCATTAATAACATTTAATCAATAAAATATTGCCACTGAAAAAAAACAAAACAATTACTTTGTTACAAGAAAAATTTGTACCTGGCTGATTTTGAGGTTGACAATTTCGGGTTTCAAGTTAATATTTTTTTTTTTTTAATTTCACGACATCGGATGAACGTTTTTTAATAAAAATAATGTTGACTTTAAGCTCAAAATTTGTGACTTTCAGAGACGGCAGCTAAAATTAACCTTTGCCATATTTTTCGTTCGTCATATTAACACCGCTATTTTCAATTTAAAAAATGTATCAATGCATATAACAAAACTTATATAGCTACCTCAAGTATTGAGCCTGTATAGTACGCAAATAATTTTCTCTGTGTACAAAAAAATATCGGTATAATAAGCATTATGACGTCAGCATTATCGGTACGGTTAATCTCCCCTGAAAAGAGCGATTAGGATCTATTCTTATGGATCCTAATCTACAAAACTTTCGTGATTGAAGTTATATTTTGTGTGTGTGTGTGTGTGTGATATAAAAAAAATTCGGGCTACTTATTTTTACGCCCGTGTACAAAACACTTGGCATATGCTGCGCATATATAATAAACCACAAATAGTAGCGACAGTGAATAATATCAATGCCTTATTTCATTCCTCTCTCGATGAGTCATGATTTTAAATGATGATTACACGATTAATATATTAAAAAATTCGAATCTTGAATATAATACCGCCGCATCATCAACCGCAAAATCGAGACGTGCGCGGCAACTTTTTGAACTAGGGTCGTTCTTTTCTGGGATAAAATCTGCCAATAATCGTGACGGAGAACATGCGGAGAACAGAGAGAGATTATTCGGGCATGCTAATTCTATCTCTCTAGCTAGATGGCGCTATAACGGTTTTTCCGTTAAACGTCAAACTTGATTTTCAAATTTTGAGCAAAGGAAATAAAACTCCCTGATTGAAAGACGTCGAGAAAAATAATTACAAATTTAACATTCAAAAAGAATGTAGCAATTCATAAAATCTATATTACAATAATGATTTATTTAGTGACCATTATTTATTTGACATTTTCTTTCAAAACCATTATTTGTTGCATGAGCGATTTAAATTTTGTAACAAAACGAGACATAGACTGCAGCGTCACTATGTGACCAAAAATTTCGGTTGCTGGTGTATTTGTAAGGGAAGTGACGAAACTTGAAATTTCATAAATTCGATATTAAAACGAAAAATAATGCATTTGCGAGAAATAATACTTTACATTGTCGGATGTAAAAGATCATATAATACGTAAAAAGTTTTTTTTTTTTTTTTCTACAAAATATAAATATAATACAAAAGGAGAGCTTGTTTTTCTCGTTAAATTTTCTGTCAATTTCGTTTCTTCTTGAATTTCTTTCATTTCGGGTCTTAAGGACCACCAGATCGATAAGTTCTGAATCTCTTCTGTACACCAAGAGCGAAGAAGAGACTGGCGGCCTGTACGTCCGGAGAACGATAGTTAAATGAAGATTATTGAAAAAAAATATTTGGCCATATATGTGGAATATGCAGCGGAGAGCGGATCAATTATTTGGTCGAAAATTTTTAAAGATCGACTTTGTAGCCAAGGTCTGGGAAAAATAATATTTAAAAATTAACACATTTCTCACGATCGACCTTTAATTTTCTTTCTCAGATCGACAGGGTTTAATTTTTCCAAATTTGATTGATAAAAAAAAAATATCATAAAATGAGCAATTACTCGTCGATTATCATATAATTGTGTGTGAATTATTATACATTCGCGAAATTAATATCTCAAAGCTTGCAAGAGTCCCTCGATTTGAAAAAAAAAAAAATTGATTCGCTCAATTTATCGATTAATAATAAATCGTAAATCCGAAATTCATTGTCCTTTCTCGGCAGAGTCAGCAACAAACATCCTCGAACGATACTTGGTTAAAAAAAAAAAAAGCTTTGAGAGCTGACGAAAAAATTTTCACGAATGTTGAGGATTTGAAACAAAAAAAGAAAAAAAAAACAGCGTTGAAATAAAATTATAGCTTCGTGTTGGCTCAAATTTTTTTTTATACCTTTTCCCCTATTAATTTGTTTTTAATAATTTATTTCGAAAATTTATTCAATTTAAAAATAAATTCTCTCGACCAAAAATCGTTCCGATCCCGATGCAATATTCTCAATAATATTTTTCGTATTTTGATAACATCGTTTCTCACCAGAACCAATGATATGAAGAGAGCCGAGAGAGCTACCGTGTGAATGTGAGATTTCAGTAAGAATACAGCACCCCTCAAGCAACCGGACTTGTATGCGACCTCTTCGGACATGTTCAAACACTGAAATTAATTTGGGTCATTAGTTTCGATTAACAAAAAAAAAAAAAAAATTATTATTGGTCGATGTTGGGCAATTTTTTTCTGTTGACAGTTATCGGATGCGAAAAATTCATTTGTACCTTGTCGATCGTGGCAGAGCAACAACTTTGAGGGATAGCTATTCGATACTCGTGCCAATCTTTGAACGATTTAATTCCGCAACATTTGAGCTACAAAGCACACGATAAAGCAAATTAAATTATTCTTTTAAGCACGAAATATCATACGGTATTGCTGATCGGTAATCATTTCTATAGTGGACTGTTTTTATTTTTTTTTTTCCTTTTTTCATTTACGTATTTGTGAGTATTGTCCCAAGCCTCGGTGACCCAATCCAGAGCTCGATAATTCACGATAGAATTCACCATATCGTCGCGAATTTTTCTTGTTATTTGCTCGAAAAACGTGAAGCTCATTACCGCGCATACGAATATCAGGCACAGAGACATCGAATGACACATTATGTACTGCAAAGAAGGCAGTATCGTAATAATATTATTTTTTTAAATATTTCTTGGGTAAAGTAATCGACGAATACGTAACAAAAGTTTTTTTTTGTAATAATAACTCTAATTTTGGGTAAATGTGTGTCAAATCAGGGCTGCAGCTCAAAATGCATGGAATTTTTTTTTTCTGACACTTGTTATCACTAAATAATATTATTAAATGTAATATTATGGTGGGGGAAGATTTCAAACACGATAAAAAATATTTTAAAACTGGCAATATTAAGTAATACAAATATTAGCAGATAATAGCAGGTATCGAGTCGGTACCAAAAGATACGAGGCATACACACTCACTATAAACTATGAACTGATTGAACTAAATGCAGAAATGTAAACATCGGACAGTAGCATTGTAAGGATTGAACTAAATAACATTGTGAGAAGGTAAGTATATATTTGTAATAAGATGTATTTGTAATAAAATTAATATTAATGTAATAAAATTAATAAAAAAAATAAGTATATATTTTTAATAAAATGTACCAGTGGCCGATGACACTATCACAAAAAAAATTACATTTTACATGATTGTTACGCATTATTGACTCAGAAATTCCCTGACTTTTCCAGGTTTTCCACGCAGGCTTTGCAAATATTCTAGGGAGATTATAGGGTCAAATAAAGAATGTGTGCATGGAAAAACGAGCATGTATACAAACTCGAAAAAATCGAAAAAAAAATAAAATAAATAAACAATTCCAACGACTCGTGTTTCGAGAATGTGTTTCACGTTTACTCACTATAACGAGAAACTTTCTTCTCCTCTTGACGAACGCCAGTATCCCGATAAACGAGACGGATGACGAAAATATTCCGATGAATAGAAGAATCGTGACGAACAATCGTTGGCCTATGAGTCTCGACATCAATTTGCTATCCGCCAACATCCATATCGATATTATGGCAGCGGTTATACCGGCGAGCTGCAAAAAAATATCGTAATTTTTCTCAATTTTTGATTTTTCAATTATTCCAAAAGTTTGTACAAGATAACCCATCGTGATTTTGGCATATTTCACACAACATTTTCTCACCTTTTTAAAAAAAATATTGAAAAATTTTGTGAAAAAACCGGGCAGTGAGAAAATCGGCTTTTAGAGTTAAAAGTCAATTTTAACCGTTATAGGGGCGTAAAAAAAACTATTTTTTTTTTTTTAAGTTTACATTTTCTTTACATAAAAAATATTTTTATCGAATCTTCTTACTGGACAAAAATATCAAGAAAAATTGATGAAAAAAAAAAACAAAAAAGTTGTTAAATACCCCATACAACAGCAATCGGTATAAGCTGAGAATAAAATCTGAAAAAATTTGGGGACTTGTATTTCGGTATGGACTACAAAATGTGTAATCTGCAAAGCGTTTGACGCATGATCCGCGAGGTCCTTCTATTAGCCTTTTTGCCCTTATATATTAGTGTTTCAAAAAAAAAATTTGATTTTTCATCCTCCCACTCCTCAAAACTTGAGTTTTGATAGAAAAAAAACATCCTCAAAAGAATTTCGAATTGAGAAAAAAAGAATTCATTAAATAAATTTTTGTTTATCCCTAAATTCTAATTTTTTATAAAAAATTCTAAAGAATTTTAAGTTGAACATTTTTTTTCCGACACCATGGTGTTCTAAATAAAAATTTGGATCGATTTTATTCATAACAATAATTTTTAGATTAAAAATTGTTTATAAATTGTCATAAGCAATTCGTATGTGGTGAAATTTTTTTTATTTCGTGATAATTTTTTTTCTTGATTCAAATACGTACTCCATGGTTCTTTATTCTCTTGCTCATTAGTCTCAGGGTATATAAGCAAATTTATTCACCTTTAACAATTTTTCCGCCATGACTTTATGCAAAAAAAAAACGCAAAATGTTATTTATTTATTTATTTTCAGTAAAGATTGATGCCAACGACGCCATTTAACGACTAAAAGTATATGTTGCGCTTGAACTCTATCCTTAGTTAATAATGAATTAAATTCCGCGCACAAAGCTACTTTTCGTTCAGCAATATCATTTAGAACTTTTAAATCATAAAAGGTTCTTTTTATTTGAAATAAAATTCCCATGTTCTCAAATTTTTCCCTCCAAAAAGTTTGTCATAGACGTTAATTGGCTATTATAATTAAAAATGTCCAATGAGACTTCCACTTAAGCCACAGAGCTCCCTTTTCGTGAGGACGTTTTTTTTTTATCAAAACTCAAATTTTGAGGGCTGGTCATGAAGTAAAATTTTTTTTTTTAAACACCCTAATATATATATATATATATATATATATATATATACTTTTTTTTCTTTATTTTTCATACTCACGAAGGTTGCGCCGTTCAGCGATAAGAACGAAAATTTTATGCATTTCTTCGGCAATCGTTTGTACGACAATTTGTAAAGCGGAAGCCCGAGAAACTGAAGCTTCTTGTTGGCGGCCGATTCGTCGCTCTCGGTTACATCCTCATCGGCGGTATCGGTATCCGTCTCCTCCTCGTTCGCACCTTCGGCGCGTCTCATTGTAAAACGCGTGAAAAAATTCCACAGATTCATCGAGTTTTTATGTTATTGATGATAATCATAACTGCCGAGTGTTAATTTACGTTTTGTGTTATTTCTGTATATTGATGAAAAAAAAATTAAAAATTAAAAAATTAAAAATTCCGTCGACATTCAAAAGACCGGCAATTGACACCTCGCGGTCGAAATGAGGGTTGGGGCTATCGAGGCGATTTATAATAATGATAATTATAATAATTTGACAGATTGACAGTTCTGACACGGCCGATTCTCTCGCGTTTGTCACAATTTTCTAGCATAGAGGAGGGTGGGGGAGAGAGTGAATCATTACCGGCCACCGGTAAATGACCAAATATAAAAAAAAAAATTATTCAATTAATAATTAATGAAATCGGGATAAAATAATTGTAGTACGCCGTAAACGAGAATGACGAATAAATTTAAGTATGTTCCTCCCTTATATCGATATAGTGTTATGGACTTAAAATTTTTGCAGTCTAACAGTGTTTATCCCCAAAACGTGTGTGCACAAAGATTCAATGAGATTAGGCTGTCTCGTTTTCGAGAAAAAAAAAAAAAAAAAAACATTAAACTTGAAATGCCAGCGCCTTTAAAAAATTGTATGACCTCTAGTTCCATGTACAATAAAATCGTGTGCGAAAGTTCACCTTAATTAGGAGCATTTTCGTTGAGTAATAAAATGCAACATATTTAAAAATGCTGAAAAAAAAGAGGCGTACACTGTCTATTTCAGACGCGCCGGACAATGTTGCGGAACTCAACTTGTCGAATCGGGCTTCTTTTTTTCAGAATAAAATCCTGAAGTTTGTTTTTAGCGTCTTTTCACCGTAAATGGCATAAATAATGACTCATAAAATATTCATTATTATCCCTCTCTAGATTTTGGCAAGGAAAAAATAGAAACAATGAAAATTTGGCATTTTTGTGCTTCATCTCGAAACGCTGCTCAAACTTTACGTGATACGAGTAAAATTGCTCATAAATCATTTTTCAGCTAACGAAATTTTCTACAAAAAAGTCCTCTACGGCATCTATCAAAAGTTAATAATTTCGGCGTGGGAGGCGCCCAAAGTTGTGAAAAAAAAAATTTTTTTAAACCATTTCAAGTAGGCGGATTTATTTGAATTTAGTTATAAATAAAGTTTTAATTCAATGCTAACGCGGTGATGTGTAATTTAAAACAACTAACGGGTCTACTATTCTGCGATTTCACAAAAATTACACTTCCTCGTCACGCCACTTCGGACACCTCCCACTCATCCGCTATCGATTTTTCATAGAAGCTGCCGAAGACTTTTTTTATAGAAAATTTAATTCTCTACAAAATTGTTCGTGTACAATTTTCTCTATCTTGAATAGTTCGGGCAGCGTTTGGAGTTGAAGCTCGGTAAACGTGAATTTTGATTTTTTTTTTTTGCAACATAAACGTTAATATTTCAAAAACATACAGGAATATATTGCTATAATTTTTTATACGTTGCTATCAATGCCATTTACTATCGAATAGCGTTGAAACTAAACCTCACAGTTCTAATTCGGATTTCGAGAATATAAATTGACTGGCCGGGATGAGTGAGAATTTAACGTTGGCCCTGGACTGAGTGCCATAAGCATAGGAACCCCCCTCGGGCGACTCGTCCCGCAAACAAAAAAAAAAGGAACATCCTTAAGATCATGATAAATACCGATAGCGTCGATATAATACACGAAATATTGAAAATTGCCGCAACATTCGGGACAAGTGCATCAAACTAGCAAATTACCCGATTCGTAAGCGATTTTCACGATATTTGTTTCGTTTTTTTTTTTTTTTTTTGCATTGGGCTCCTAATTTAACGATAGCAGCTCGAAAATTCATTCTTTTCCTGGTTACTTCAATTTTTGTAGGAAAAAAAAAAAAAAAAAAAAACACCAAAGTTCAATGATTAGTAATTTATACGAAGAGTGTTCTGACATTCACGCTTTTAATAATTAAAACAAAATACACAATATAATTTTACTCGTCAATGAAGAGCTTCAATTTGAAGGTAAATTTACGAAAAAAAAAAAAAAAAAAGAAAAAAAAAACAATATTTAATTATAGTCCAGCCGATAAATTCAGATTCGACTTTTACCAAAAACTGAATAAAACTACATGCTACCGATATTCGATCCATTGATTCGCGTTATGACGAATAACACAGAATTCACACCTCGATTCGTTAAATTCACGCGAACTATACCAAGAGCCACAATCTCACACGTTCATTACCCCCCCAAATGTCAAGACTGCGTCTCAAACTCAATATTCGTGATTTTTGTTTTTCGATTTTCCTTTTTTCACTTCCGTTCTCCTCTATTATTCAGCGGGCGGTTTCATTTTGCAGAGAAGACGAAGATGGAGCATGTCAACTTTGCCGGTTGCGAGCATAACGACGCCCTCTTGATTGTCGATGGATATGAGCGTGCCGATGGCTTCGCGATCCTCGCCGAGCACGACTTTGACCCGATCGCCGCGACTCGGCACAACCGGCTCCAATTGTTCGCAGACCAAATTAACGACGCGATCCTCATCCGGCAGAAAAACAGCGCACATTCCGCCCTTTCGAAGAAACAAACGAAAAAATCGGGGAAAATAAATTATCGTTGTAAAAAAAAAATAATAATAATAATAATAATAATAATAAAAGGATGAATTTTTCTTATTTTTTTATTTATTTTTTTTTTTTACCGAAATTCCGCGAATAACTCCCTGTTGTCCGGCTAGAGCGGGATCCTGATGAGAATCCTTGATGCGAACTTCGATGTCGACCGTGTGCCATTCGGAGCTACCGATCGAGCTAGATCCGGAGCTCGTGTCCAATCCGGATCCGGGTGTCTGAGGATTGTAGGGACTTCCGCTTACGCCTGTTGGGGCAAAAAAAAAAAAATACGACAATCACCGAATTCCCATGGGAATGAATAGTTATCCTACGATTTGGGATAAAATCGATTATCGTTGATTTAAAAAAAAAAATTCTCAATCGATTTTAGCGAAAAACTCGTATGATTTTTGTTTTTTTTTTTTTTTTTTTTGTATTTTCGATCGTTATGAGAAAAACGAAAAAATCAAAGCTCCTTTAAAATTTATTTTCAAAATTTTTTAGTATTTCAAAGAAATTTTGTAGCGAACTTAAAAAAAAAAAAGATATCTGACTCGATTCATCGAAAAGTTTAACCTGTCTCGGTTTATTCGTTTAATTTACCCGGTGTCATGGGACTGTAGCCCATCGGTGATGGTGTAGCGAATGGACCGTGCGGGCTCGTCGTGTATCCGGTACCCGAGGGCGATGGAGTCGCGACGTAACCGGCCGGACTGGGACTCGCCGTTGCGCTGGCAGCCGGACTCGGACTCGGCTGATAAGGACTGTAGCTCTGCTCGGAGCCGTACATCGTGCCCGGTGTCTGCGGCGTGAAGGGTCCACCGCCGGATGGATAACCCGGCGCATAACCGGGTGAGCCGGCTTCCTCGATGTTATAAGCTTCAAAGTCGTTGTTTCTAGCGGGTGTATTAGTCACCGTTGGATCCCACGCGCCCGATTGTCCGGGTGTGCGTGAACCATCGTGAGACGGGGTCATCGAGCCATAATGCGGAGTTCGCGAACCATCTGAAAGGTAAATACAATTTTTTTTTTTTTTTTTTTTTCAATTTCAAAAGTCCAAAGCACAAAGATCGTTTGCAATTTTCTTAAAATTGTCCTTTTTTTTTTGTTGTTTTCTTTTCTCGCATCTTCTCGAAAGGTTCAAAATCCTAAAATCTCGTTGTTTCAAAAACAAAAATAAGACAAAAGTGATGTAAAAATAACGAAAATCGATCAATTAATTTGAAGAAAAAAAAATGAGCTAAAAATTAATTGAGTAATTTTTAAAAAGTAGCTTGATGGATTTTTTTTTTAGACGTCCAATGGTGAAAAAGTGTTTGCAGCTTTCCTAAAATGAAAAAAAAATGAGCTAAAAATTAATTGAGTAATTTTTAAAAAGTAGCTTGATGGATTTTTTTTTTAGACGTCCAATGGTGAAAAAGTGTTTGCAGCTTTCCTAAAATTATCCTTTTTTTTTCTTCTTTTCTAGCATCTTCTCGAAAAGTTCAAAATCTCATTGTTTTGAAAAAAAAATAATAATAATAATAGGACGTCGATTAATTGTAAAATCAATTAATTTGAAGAAAATACGATAAAATTAATTTAATTAACTTGAAGAAAAAAATGAGCTAAAAATTAATTGAGCAATTTGCAAAAAGATAGCTTGATGGTATTAAAAAAAATTTTTTTTTTTAGACGTCCAATGGTGAAAAAGTGTTTGCAGCTTTCCTAAAATTATCCTTTTTTCTTTTCTTTTCTAGCATCTTCTCGAAAAGTTCAAAATCCTAAAATCTCATTGTTTTGAAAAAAAAATAATAATAGGACGTCTGCAAATTTCCTAAACTGGTCGGTTTTTTTTTGTTTTTTTTTCTCGCATATTCTCGAAAAGTTAAAAATCCTAAAATCTCGATGTTTCGAAAAAAAAAAAAAAAAATGAGATGAAAGATTACGTCGATTGTTTGTAAAGAAAATACGACAAAATTAATTTAATTAATTTGAAGAGGGGGGGAAAAAAAATGAGCTAAAAGTTGATTGAGTAATTTGTAAAAGATGAATTTTTGATTGATGGAATTTTTTTTTTTCCTCGTATACGTACTTTCGTACATGGGCGTCTGAGAGCCGTGCATCGGTGTCTTTGATCCGTCTCTCGCGTACATCGGTGTCTGTCCGCCGGGCGGATACGCCGGTGTTCTGTTGTAACTGCTGAAGCCTCCGTCTTTCGTGGGCACGCCGACATTGGCTATGTGAGATCTGTCGACCGAGATGGTCTGACAGGTCGAGTGCAATTCTACGCGTGCGGTATTCTCGGTGGCGTCTTTCACCATTCCAACGTTGCCCTTGTACGGTCCGCCGGTGATTTTTATCGTCGTACCTATGAGCTCTCGATCGCGACGAGCACCACCTCCGCGACCGCGTCCACGACCACCGCCTCCTCCCCCTCCACGTCCACCGAAACCACCTCTGGAATTAGAAAAAAAAAATTAAAAAATTGAAAAAAAAAAAAAAAATCGTACATTATTCAACCAAAACGAGTCAAAGAAAAAAAAAAAAAAAAAAATAAGAAAAAAAAAAAAAAGTTTAATTGTTTTTAAAAACAGATGTACAAATAAATAAATACAATTTTATGGGGGAAAAAAAAAAAAAGTTTTTTCGTAAAAATTGCATTGAATTTTCATGAAATTCAACTGACCCGCTAGGATGCATCGGCGATGCGATTCTCGGTGACATGAAACCGGATGCCGGTGACATAGATGGCACGCCCGATTTGTTGCCACCGGCAAGCTGAAGATGCCTCGTTTTGCACACGAATATACCGCCGTTATCGACGTACATACGCGAGTGCAAAAACGCGAAGCTCCGATACAAATGTTTTATCTCACCGCCTCGTCCTGCGTGAGGACCGTCGACGACTTTCACGATATCCTTCTTCTGTATCGTATTCTGCTGATGATCGAGGGCAACGGCATTTCTGTTCTCACGACGTTTCGTCAATCCCTGGGGTCGTGCCTCGACCACCTTGCCGTGCATCGATAAAACGTGAAAATTTTCACGCTCCAGACGAACGATAACGCCGACGGTCTGAGGATCGAGCTGCACGAGATCGCCCCATTGAAATTGCCCGAGACTGTCGACGCCGGTCGCCATGTCCGAGCATAACTGCAGATCTCGGGGCAATACCTCGAGCTCGTGCATGGAAAGATCGGAGAACAGTACGACGCGATTTGGTTCGACTCGGACGATCAGACCGGTGTCACCCTCGTATCTACCGGCCACAACCTGGGCAAAATATTCGATAATCATTTGTTTTAGAAAGAAAAAATACATATATCGCGTGTCTGATGGAATAAGGTCGTAAGCGCTAAAAAAGGCGATTTTAGTGCCGGTAAGGTCGTATAATTTTCCCTTTTTTCCGTCATTTGTTGTAAAAATGATCTAAACGCACGAATAATTGAAAATTAAGAATTTAAAAAACCTAAAATTAGAAGGTCGCATGTTGGCGGATATGACTTTCGGGTTTTAAGTTTTTCTTTTTTTCCGTAATTTGTTGTAAAAATGATTAAAACGCACGAATAATTGAAAATTAAGAATTTAAAAAACCTAAAAGTAGAAGGTCGTATGTTGGCGGATATGACTTTCGGGTTTTAAGTTTTTCTTTTTTTCCGTCATTTGTTGTAAAAATGATTAAAACGCACGAATAATTGAAAATTAAGAATTTGAAAAACCTAAAAGTAGAAGGTCGTATGTTGGCGGATATGACTTTCGGGTTTTAAGTTTTTCTTTTTTTCCGTAATTTGTTGTAAAAATGATTAAAACGCACGAATAATTGAAAATTAAGAATTTGAAAAACCTAAAAGTAGAAGGTCGCATGTTGGCGGATATGACTTTCGGGTTTTAAGTTTTTCTTTTTTTCCGTCATTTTTTGTAAAAATGATTTAAACGCACGAATAATTGAAAATTAAGAATTTGAAAAACCTAAAAGTAGAAGGTCGCATGTTGGCGGATATGACTTTCGGGTTTTAAGTTTTTCTTTTTTTCCGTCATTTGTTGTAAAAAGGATTTAAACGCACGAATAATTGAAAATTAAGAATTTGAAAAACCTAAAAGTAGAAGGTCGTATGTTGGCGGATATGACTTTCGGGTTTTAAGTTTTTCTTTTTTTCCGTCATTTGTTGTAAAAATGATTAAAACGAACGAATAATTGAAAATTAAGAATTTTAAAAAACCTAAAAGTAGAAGCCGTATGTTGGCGGATATGACTTTCGGGTTTTAAGTTTTTCTTTTTTTCCGTCATTTGTTGTAAAAATGATTAAAACGCACGAATAATTGAAAATTAAGAATTTGAAAAACCTAAAAGTAGAAGGTCGTATGTTGGCGGATATGACTTTCGGGTTTTAAGTTTTTCTTTTTTCCGTCATTTGTTGTAAAAATGATTAAAACGCACGAATAATTGAAAATTAAGAATTTTAAAAAACCTAAAAGTAGAAGGTCGTATGTTGGCGGATATGACTTTCTGGTTTTAGGTTTTCCTTTTGTTTTTTTATTAGAATTTGCGACGTTATACGACCTTCTGGTTTTAAATTTTCTTTTTTTTTAAGTCTCGTTTTTCCGGGTAAACATCGGGTCTCAAATTTCTCCTTCCAAAAAGTTCGTCATGGACGTTCATTGACCGTTATAATTAGAAACGTCCAATGAGCGGCGGCTTCCGCTTAAGCTACCGAGCTCCCTCTTCGCGAGGATATTTTTTTTCTATCAAAACTCAAGTTTTAACGGGTGGGAGCATGAAAAAACCAAATTTTTTTTTTGAAACACCCTATGCTACATACTATTTTCATGAATGAATAATCATAAATTTTAATTAACAATCGACTCCCCTCGCTTGGATTCTCTGATTGTGTATCACGGGACCAAAATTATTTCCGGAATTTCAGTACCATCTTGCGATTTTAGTAGGTTGAAAAATCGTAGAAATATCGTAGGTATCGTTGATTATAAATAAATATATGTAAAATGTTGAATGATATTTGTATTGTTGATCGAATAACTGATTTTTTTTCTTTTTCTTCGTCAAAATAACTGACCTTTACGTGATCGCCCATCGTGAAGTATTTTCGGAGCTCATTCGCCTGAAATTCCAGTGCTTCCTTGAGCTCCTCGTGCTTCGGCATCACCATTATCATATTGCCATCGATCGAGACAATTTTTCCCTGTAAATTCATCAATTCGCCCTCGCAAACTTCAACGTTATCGCCATTGCTGAATGAATGGGTCACGGTTTGATCGTCCTTTCCCGAGGTAACACCGGTCGCCGGAGTACCGCTCAGCTCGAGGTCGATACCCTCGGGAGCTTCCTCGAATCGTTCGAGCTCGGAGAGCGTTGGCTTTACACCCTCCGATATTATGGCACTCATTTTGAAGTTTTTGTACCAAAAACTATTAAAAAAAAAATCAACATGAATCAGCAACTCAGCGTGAAAAAAAAGTGGCAAATGATTCGGTAAAGGGGAAAAAAAAAAAACGAAGAAAATTGTACCCTTTGCGACTGTATCGATTCGTCTCGAACATCAGAAAATCACCGTCGCTCGTAACTTCACCGCCGATCGCACGAATGGCTTCCGGATCGAATGGTTTCGCGGGTGGTCGTCTCTTTTTCTTTCGTTTCAGCACCTCGGCCTCGCTCTGAGCCGTTCTCAATGCCCCGCGCGGTCTCGTATAATCGATTCTCGGCAAGAGCTTCAGATAAACCTGATTCTGTACAAGATCAACGTAATCCACCTGGGCTATGTCGTCCTTGTAGTCGCGTCTCTTCAATCTGACCCATTGCTTAGCTTTCAGGCCGGTCTGTTCCTTCACGACACGCAAAACATCGGTCATCTCTTTTATGGGCACCATCTGCTGTTTCCATATACCCATTCGCAAATTTCCAACATTGTCGATCGCTGATTTAACGTGCGGCTGCTTGTATGCCTCTATGTAGATGTAGCCCTTTACGCCCTCCGGCGATACGACCGATTTTATCTGCAAAGGTTCGCCTGAAAATACCCGAATCATTCATTGCACGAATTTTTACGTGCAAAAATTTTTTTTCTTCTCAATACTATACGACAAATATTACTTATATTTGAACGATCAAACGGGTCCGGCATATTCGTATGTTTATTACCGAAATTTCAATTTTCACATAAATCAGAGATGGATCAACGATTATTATTATAAATTTCGAAAAAAAAATATTATAGATATTACGCGCTGAGTGCGTTATTATTCGATTTATATATAGATGATTCAGAGGATAAGTGGGGGGAAAAAAAAGAAGATTTTTGCGATAAAATATGCAGACGATGTTGCGGCAATTGCGGAGACAAGGGGGAAGGTTCAAAGAGTATTTCAAAGAATCTAGAAAGATAGGCACAGGAAAAAAAAGACGGAAATAATTGACGAGAAAACGAAGATAATGATTTTTAGTAACGGAGAAAGAACTAAATGGGAAATTAAAGGAGATAAGGTTCGGATGGTAAAGGAATTCAGTTATCTGGGATGATGGTTCAAATGTAAAAATTCGAGCTGGGCCCGTGAAAAAAAAAAAAAAAAAAAAACGACAGGAAAAACGCAAACAGCCACGAATACGGTGTGGGGAATTTGGAGGAGGTCAGGGAGAAATGTAATGGAGGAGAGACTCTATTTGTTGGACACGCTAGTAAAAGTGGGGAAAATGTATGGCGTGGAAATATAGCGAATGGATGATATAAGAATATGTGAAAAGGTACAGAGGTAGATATTGCAAGATGGCACTAGGTGCGGATAGAACAACGCCAATTTATATATGGAGAAGAGAATTTTGAGTGCCTACGATGTACGATGAAATATTTAATAAGGGAAAGAGCGTTAAGGTACATTGGAGAGATGATAAGAATGGAGGAGACAAGATGGCCAAAAATTTGCTTGTTGGGCGATCACAAATGGCGAACCATCAAAATGGGGGAAGAATTTAGTTTAAGTGCTAAGAGATATGGAAATAGAAGACGTAATAACGATGATAAGGGAACGAAGAGATGTGGAAAGAATAGACGATAGAATAAAACGAGGGGCTAGAAAAGTTAAAAAAAAAGGAAATTCTAAGAGGAAAAAATTCGAAGAAAGAGTAAGGGACAAAAAAATGTGGGCAAGTTTAAGACGTGGCAATATAGGAAGGGTAGAAAAGAAAGGAGAGATGGATCGGAAGTGCAGGATATGTAAAGAACAAGATGAGACGATGAAGAATTTATTAATACGTAAAAAAAGATAGAGAGAAAGCAAGAAAGAATTCAAAGGAATGGACGAAAGGAATCGATTAATAGGCAATAAAGGGAAAAATGATAAATATGCTGTGTGGGGAAAATACAAAAAGGGATGTGCGATTATCATAGGGAAATAGAGGAGGTATGTAAAAAAATGAGTAAGTGGGTCGAGAAAGAGTTGGAGCAGAGTTTTTAATCGTTTAAATCCGATCAGCAGTTACGGAGTTATGATTTTTACAAAATTGAGAATTCATTAATCATTATCTCGAGAATCAACTATAGTGGGGAGGGACGAAATTTCGGTGAAATTTCATGGATATATTGTCCTTCGAAATGCCCGTAATGAATAATTTTTTCGAGACCAAAAGAAAAAAACGGGGGGTAGCTGAGTTGACATGGAGCGTGACATATATGCTGTTGTGCATAATAGTATTTTGTAAAGAAAAAAAAAAACTTGAAAAATTTATGCAAATAAAACTCCACTGCTGATTGACATTGATATTATAAATATTCGAGATTTTTTTTTTTTTCGAATAATTAGCTAATCAAGGCTCACCGGAAAATTGATAAGTGATGAACTTTCGCATGAGCAAAAGAACCGTCGATTTTTCCTCGCCTATGCGACATTTGATCATCCACAAATTTGGATCCTTGACGCCGGGCAAGAGAGTCTGCTGGGTAATCTCGTCGCTCATCTCCTCACCGCCGTCGCCAAAGTGACGAGCCGCGACGGACTCGTCGGCATACTTTTTCCTCAGATATTCCTCGATCTCGTCCTCCTTCTGCGAGCTGGAGGCAAAATCGAGGGAACTTTCTTGAGGCTCATTTACCGCGCATAACAAAGCGAATCATCGCGCAACGGCGATTGACAATAAATTGGAAGAAATCTTTTTTTTTTTCTCTTTTTCTCTTTTTTCTCGTAATATATTTCACATACTCCCATAGATTCGTGCCGCGTCTGCGTCCTTCGATCTCGCGCGCCGTTGGACCGAGCTCGTCGACCTCGTTTCCAACGATACCGATCTCCTGGGCTCCCTCCTCCCATTCCTCGTCATCCTCCACGTCGTCGTCCACCTCGGCCTCGTCGTCGATGAAACCGCAGAATCTTTCCTTCTTTCGCTTCTTTCGTGGCCTATCGTCGTCCTCCTCGTCGTCCTCATCCTCCTCCTCGTCACGCTCGTTGCTGCTGTCCAAGTCCTCACCTACGATTAACAGCTATTTATCGTGACAAATTCAACGGCCGAAGAAACATTCGACGTTTTTTTAGCTTAGTTTTTTTTTTTTTTTTTTTTTTTTTTTACGACTCGGCGCTTCAAAGATATTCAAGAACGAACGAAAAATCTTCAAAATATCAGGAATGGATAATTTTTTTTTCTCAAATCATCATATAATTGTGAAATAATTAATAATTTTTATTATGATTATCATGAAATTGACCCGATCACTGTAGCAGGAGGGGTCGATTTGACCCAGGCCGAAATTTCAAACTTTCCCTACTTTGAAACGAAGCAAGGGAGCCCTCCGCTTAAAAAATTGTACTTTAGGGCAGAACCCTCGCGCAAAGTTTCGAGTATCTCTCGGTCCACCTTGGCGAACGGTCTAATTTCGCTTAGGGTCGATTTGACCCTCCTTACTTTTTAACTTTAATTTAATTTAATTTAATTTAATTTATTTATTTAATTAATTAATAAATCAATTTAATTTAAATTTAAACACTTAATCGTTGTTTTGCGTCAGACGATATTTGAGGCAAGTTTTTCATTCTTTGTGTTTTTTGTACTAATAAGAGTACAATTTCACATTGTATGAAATAAAAAAAAAAAAGTGTACGTGATTTAGATTTAAAAATGACGGGACACTTGGGGATTGATGTGGGTCGAGCGCTCCGTTCTCTCGTGGAGCTGTAAATTATTTCGAAGCTGAGAAGGAGGACGACGTTGATGATTATGCGGAAGACCAGGACTACTCAATATCGGCATAAATAGTTTTATATTGAAAAATTTGTATATTTTCTACCAAAATCTTCTACATTCACGCCTCAAAAAATGCATGTGCTCATGTAAAAAAAAAATAAGGCTCTCAATTTTATAATATTATTTTGCAACATTTTTTAAATCTAAAGAAACACTCTTGAGCTTTAATTTCAATTTTGGACTCGTTCCATTTCATTCATTTTTCTCCGAGTTATGAATTTTTTTGAAGAAAAATACTTTTTTTTTCACAAGTTGATTCGTTTATTGTTATTTATTTCAGAAATTAATTTGGCGAACCTTCAAAATTTTACCGTAAAGTAGAAAAGCCCATGACGCGTGAATTTTTTTCAGATTTTTAGGAAAACGTTTTCGAGTCTTTTTGAGCATGAGGTCGACTTGATCCCCCCCCCCCCCCCCCCCCCCGCAATTAAGTTGTGCAAAAAAAATCCCCGCAGCGATGGGGTCAATAATCTTTGGCGTAATTATCAAATTTTTCGTACGTCGCGTTATATAAACATTAAACTTTACCCTCTGGTTCCTCCTCCGGCTCCACGACCTCTTCGTCGCCGGATCGAGCTTCCTCCGCTTCATCTGCCTTAACGTCGTCCGACCTAAAGGATAACGATGGATTAATCGAGCGAACGTAAGCAGATTCGACGATGTTGGAGCGAACCGCGATTTACATACTCGGATCCGGAGTGCGAGCTGGAGCGGCTTCTGGATCTCGAGCGGCTTCTCGATCTCGAGCGACTCCTCGATTTCGAGCGACTCCTCGACTTGGAACGACTTCTCGATTTTGAGCGAGATCTGCTTCTGCTTCGAGACATTTGACTTCCCGCGTTGCTGCCCGCCGCTGACTTTACCGAACGATTTTCCGGTTCACTGTCGCTGGCTCCCCCGCCACCGCCGCCGCCGTGCTCGCTCTCGTTCTCCGAAAAGTTGCTTCCTTCCGAGTCTGACATATTTTTTTTTTTTTTTTTTCACTCAATATCGACGATGTATCGATATGTGCGATACGTAAAACTGGAAAATATGGGGAAAAAAAAAATTATGTGCATGCTGTATATGGCACAGGATACGTGTTGTAGCGAAGAAAATATCGTTGATGGATGAGAGGTTATGCTTACCATGAACCAAGTTTTTTTTTTTTCTTACTCCAACGAGTAGTATCGTTTCATCTAATTATTCACCACCATACGCGTGACAAAATAATCGCGGAAAATTATATATTCGGATAAAAGAAACGTCGAAACGAGAGCACACAACACGGGATTAACGCTTGATATCCACGGCAAACCACGGTATAACGGTAACAGTAATTTCATAGAAGAGTGGTAAATTTTTAGGCAAATCCGGTGAGAATTCCATGGTGCTGCCATTGGTGAATTTCTTGTGAAGTACGGCGACCATAGTTTCAGGCACCGATCGAGAGAAAGGTCGATCCTCAGTGCTTTCAGTCATAAGTAAAATTTGAAAAGAGCAATTCAGTAATGCCTAGAGCTCTGTTTTTTTTCGGAAAAGCAGAGCTCTCATTGGGCTCTGGGCAACTAGGCATAATTAGTTGAGAAATAATTGCTGAAGAATTTGACCAAAAAATAAAGAAAAAACTTACGATGAGTGGAGGAGACTGTGGCAATGGAAATACTAATAAGTCTAAAGTGACCCGAATTACCCCACTAATCGAGAGTTTGGCAAAGAGCAAAGTCAGCATGAAGCAATCACATAATATATTCGCTATCATTCGAGACCTGCTCAACCCTTTATCTACTTTTGCACCATATTCACATCTCCAGGTATTCAAAGCAATTACACATACTTTATTTATATTATATCTATTTAATCCTTTTTATCGTTTGTATGCCTCACTGCCACTCTAATAAAGAACTAGCATTATTTTCAACTTTTAAATTATTTAAAAACATCATTTGCATGGGTTTCTTCAGTTACTCATCATTATTTAATTAATTATACCAGCTTGAAAATTGAGTTGCATTTCAAACGTAAATCGCGTGACAGTGACGTCACAACACCCCAGTTCAGCAGCGTCTCTAGCGGTAAAATTAAGAAATTCAAGCAGCTAAATGATTCCTAACCCAAAAAATCTTCACATGACTAATGTACCTGAAAAATCCAAGTGTACAAATATAGTTTTGTACCATGTTGCAAAAACACAAAAGTGTATCAACACCACAAGAAAAGTTTATTCGCGTTAGGAACTTCTCTAAATCTATTCTTGGCAAATTTGCAGCTGTCGCTTTGATACATTCATTCTTGATTAATTTTTTTTTTAAGGATGTATGAGCCACATAATTCCAGTCGAAAGAAGTTTTGGTGAGAATTTCAAGTACTTAGCATTGAAGCAATAATTTGAAAAAAAATCAACCCTATTGAAGATGATAATATCTATTTCCAACAATAATACCGAAAAACTGAAAAAAAATTGTTTAAACAATAAATCGTTGCAGAAATTTCCTGTAAAAATATTTTTCGATTCTACGCAACGAATTCCTCGATTTTTCTGATATGAATTTTTCAAGCGTAAGAAAAAAAAGAATTTTCATGCGTAAGAAAAAAAAATTTATTTATTTTTTTAAATTTTTTTATTCGTACGATACTCACTGAAATTATTAAAATGATCGTTGCAGGTTCCAAGTCAGCAATCTCCTCGCGTTGGAATCCGAAGAATTCATGCTCCGAAGTTATTATATCGTACGAGTATCAATTCGCTAATGGCTAAAAAAAAATCGCATTTGAAAAAATTTCAATTCTCATTGTAACGATGCGACTCTCAGATATCAATGGAATTTCGCAATTCAATAATTATTCTTCTTTTAATCATTCGCTATGTACAAATCTTATCGTTTAAGCATTTCAAATGTTCTCCTCTCCTTCTTCTTCTTTTTTTTTTTTTTTCGTCCTTTCATAATGCCACTATTAATCTCACAGATGCGTTTCATATGAAATTTATAGTACATTCGTCTTTTTATCTGCGCGCTGCTTGCGTGGTAAAATTTTCAATGTTTCATCGCGTTTCGTCGATGAAAATGTTTCGAACGACCATTAGCTGAGAAAATCTATTATATCCTGGGTGGACAAGTTTGCGCTCGTTTGCTCCTGCGAGGATACTTGCTGACCGAGCAACAGCGACGACATTGACGGAACATTCGAGCCCGGACTCGGAGCGATCGGTTGTCGCTGACCGATCGAATTTGAGATTCTCGATGAATTACAATTGGACGCGGATAACTGAGAGCCCCAATTCATCGAAGGGCTCGTACCGTTGCACGACCAATTTATCGGGTTGTTCTGTACACCGGAAGCTTTGCAAGAATCCAGCGAAATTTCCGATCCGTTCCAAGCTTTTTGCCGATTGTTATTACCGGTCTGCCACGTGGATGACGCGAGCGCCGAATAATTCGTCGTCTGTGAATTCGTTGATTTTCCAGTCGAAAAATTCAACTGATTCAAATTATTCTGCAGCAGTGTACTCGTCAGATCTTTCGGCTCGTTTTTCAATTCACGGGTCATCGTTCTCGGTGTCATCGGACTCTGCGATTTTAATCTCTGATGACTCTCCTGCTGTCTCGCCAGTCTTCAGTCAAACCGGGGGGGAGGGAAAAAAAAATTACGTTTTATCTTTATTTTGTTTTTTCTTTTCATTTTTATTTATTTTTTTTTTATATACGAAAAGAAATAACGAAAATGTGCTGTCGTACCTGTGTTTTTCTTCCATCGTCAAACCTTTGCCATCCTTGATCGGGGTCGAGCCAATGGATCCTGGCGACGAGACATTGGAGCCGGGAAAAGCTTCGTCGAGTACATTGCTCACCGACGTGGCGTTCGTCGTTTGCACGAGGGCATCCTCCAATTGTCGAGCCTCCTTGCGAACGGCGTCCAACTGACGCAGAGCCTCGCGATGCTCGGACGTTACGCGATTTATCATGTCACCGACGAGGCTCGCGAGAGCCTCGAATTGCGAGGGACTCAAATTTTGCTCGATGCACAGCGGCAGAAGAAACGGCAGGACCTGGGTCGCCAATAATTCTTTGCCGATGCCCAATTTACTGTGCGTCAAAACCATTTTGTATATGCCTGGAAATTTTTTTTTTTTTTTTCATTTTAATTGCCGATTTATGGAATTTCACGAGACCGTGAGATGAGAGCCGTGAAAAAGATGTGGAAAAAATTGGAGCACGACATTCTCAAGAGCGCAAAGAGATTCGTGTCTGAAACGTACTGGGATTTTTCGAATTTTGGTTTTTTTTTTTTCTGATATCAATGATGATATTCGAGCGGTGGGGGAGAGAGAGGGAAGCATAATTATCATTATTGGTGCTAAAATAAAGGCCAAAAGGTTTTAAAGTGCTGAAAAAATTAATAATCGTAAAAGAAAACCGAAAACTATCATCGTTACCTATAATTGCCATTAAAACTGCGGGCTCTCCGGCGTGGGGAATTTCCTGAAGAAACGGCAATATCTGATCGAGGACCAGCCATCGATCGAGATTCTCCAACATTTTCGCAAGGCAAAGGAGACAATTGACGCGAATGCTCAAGCTCCTGCCACCGCCGGGTCCTGCCAAGCAGAGCTTCTTGATTCGCGGCAGTATGACATTTTTCATCGATGGATTCTCGATCAGTGTCGCTATTGACGGTAACGCCGAGAGGCACAATTCCTGAAGTTGCTCGAGACGCGAGTCCAATGCGCGCGTCAGCAATGGCACAATGTCGTTCTTTATTACCTCGGCGGAGCAAAGTTTGAGCAACAAATCGATGCGTTGCATGAGAACGAGACTTATCTGTTGGTTTGAATCGTATCCAATTGGGAGTATAAATGAAATTTTTTTTTTATTTCAAATTCCGATAGTTTAGGAAAAAAAACATTTAGTACGTATTTTTTATTTTTTTTTTTATTTGAATCAAAATTGCCGTTAATATAACAAATTGAAAAATATAACATTATGACGTCACACATGTTACGCTGTATCTATAAATATCAAAATCCGTGAAATTAAATTGCCTGTAACAGGTGCATCTGTCATTTTTAACGAAAAATAAAAAATACGTCCTCATTATTTTTACTTACTCCACATTATGCGCCCTAATAATTGAAAAAAAATTTTCATTCATACTCCTAATTGGTAAAAATTAAAAATCGTAAATGTAAGCTGAGAATGCCGTACACGGTCAGGTGATTTTTTTTTTAATTCATAGAATGCCAGGTCAAATAGTTACATATTTATAAAAAAAAACGGGAGGGTTTTTTTTTTTTTTTTATAAATATTTACGAAACTTTTTGAAGATTACGAGTATACTGATCGAGGATATTTACCTGTGGCGGTTCTTCCATAGCAAGAACGGGTTTCAAACTTGGTAATATATGCTCGCTGAATTCCTCGTTTGTGCAATTTTCCAATTCTTGAAGTATGCTCGGCAGAACAAACGGTATCATTGGAGCGTTTACGAATTCTTTGTACAGGCAGGGCAAAATTCTGTGCAACACAACGCGATGCGGCAGTTGCTTCATCACCTGAGGCAGACCTTTGTAAAACTGTGATTTTTGTAGATTGTCCCATTGAAACAATTTGTCGAGATAGTTGAGAGTCTTGACGCCGATATCCATAAAGTATTCGATCTGGATCGACAAAAAAAAAAAATACTAAATAATGACGATAATGATAAATTTTATCATCGAACGATCGAAAATCGTTACCTTGATAAACTGATGGGCGTCCGGCCGTAATTCCGGATTACCGCTGAGCATGAGTTTCACCGTGTCTCGAAAAGACTCCGGTATCGTCGAGAGTCTCGTAATCGTGAGGAAATTCTTAAAATCCGCAAAGAAACGACGACACCTGGACGGATCACCGTGAGACTCGTGTAGCGGACGATTGCCGGGCGAATGCAAGGAGTAAGCGAGCATACCGAGAGAAAAAATATCACTGGGAGGCGAACAACTGCCAGCTACGATGCACTCGGGAGCCTGATAATCAAGCTGAGGCTGACCGATCGCTGGAATCGTTGGATCGTACTCAACGTACGACCACGATGGCTGGATTAAAAAAAAAAAAAAAAAAAAAGGTGACGCGTCAATTAAATATAAGAAATAATTGTCCGATTGAACAATGTTGGATAAATCTGCTTTGAATTTTGCAGAATTTTCTTGTCATACATTAGCTGATCTTTATGTTAATTTTTTTCCTACCAACAATAGTTTTTACGTATTTATGTATTTATTTATGTATTTAAAGCCACAGTATACAATGTTGAATATGAGAAGTATTTGATCATTATATCCTATGGAGGTGATCAAACACCCGTAGATAGGTTCGGCGTGGAAAGAACTTTAACAAAAATAGATAGTTAAATAAAAATAAAAAAAAATAAAAGTTCAATTTCTCAGTTTATTTTTGATAGTATTTTTCCTAAAGTTCAATCATTTCAGATCATTATCAAGCTTATTGAAGTAGACCATCGCTGTTATAAAACTAGTTCTGTGATAAATTTCTTTTTTAACATTAGGACGGATGAGGCTGCTGTTTCTTATATTGCTGCTTGAGCTATCGTAGTTTGATTTAAATTTTTTAAATTAATATGTTAATGATTGTATAATAAAGGAGTTTTTAAAACTCAAAGAATTTTTAAATAATTTTACAGTTCTCTGTTAGGACGAGCTGGGTAAAAAATGTATTATGCGAAAAGAACATTTATTTACTCCAAATTTTATGTACCTTTAAATTTTTTACATGAAAATACTCGCTCTGTGCGAATATATCCAAAATTAATAGCTTCTTCCATATTAACGTTGTATCAGGAAAACGAATATTTAACGAATATGGGATTTTTGTTCGAGATTTTGCCAAAAAAGCGTTAGAATTTAAATTCGGAGTAAAATTATTTAAATATTTATTAACGAATAAGTGATTTAGACGTTACAAGATTCTGCGGAGAATTAATCACAATCGCAAGCTTTGATACTCGATGAATCAATTGAGACTGATTGATTATTCGATTGCGATATTGCATTGTCAAAAAAAAAAGGGGCTTGCAGTTTCGGTCGATGCGACAGTACGGTCGCAGCTGGACGATTCTTAGCGTTTTTAAATCATTCCAAAAGTTTTCTCGTTTCGAGTTCGATTGTTGCCTCAGCTTATTTTGTGTATTCCTCAATTCTTGCGAAAGCAAAACCTCCGCATCGCATTTCAAAATACGACGCATTTCAAAATATTCAATTCAAGATCGACGTTCGAGAATGTCGTTGTACTTAATTAATTATTCCTGGCATAACGAATTCGATTTAAAATTGAAAAAAAAAAAAATTAAATAAAAAAAAAGTACCTGCTTATCGTTGGGATTCTGATTGAGGGCGCAGCAATCGAAACCAAAAATTTTCCATGCTCCATTCTTGTTGATGACAATGGATTCCGGGCACAAATTTCTATGAAGCAGCTTGACGTCGCTGTGCAAAAAGGCGAGGCCTTCGCCGAGCTGCAACAGACCGTAACGTATCTCGACGTCCAGCAATTTGTAGTCTCTGAGATTCTTGTTCAACGGCTGAGATACGTTATCGACGTTGCCGAGAGCATTGGCGAGACTGGCGAATACGGGTTCGGTGGCAAAAGCCAAACTGTCTCTCGATTCTTCCAGCGGATGTTGAACTATCAAAATTTGAGGATGCCTGAGCTTGGTTAATTGCGTAACGCCTCGCCTCAGAGTATCCAAAACAGTTTCGCGCTCCTGCTTGCTGGACCATCTGTCGAGCATACGTTTCTCAAACACGAATATCGAGGCTTCCTGCCTCGTTGATTTCTTGTAACCGCTGTAAATCTTCCACAGCAAGCCCGGACCCGCGCTCGCTACGTGAGCCGTCGCCTCGAACTCTCTCGTCACCGGATTTCCCGGTAAAACGCTCGACAATTGTGAAAGACCGTAGGCCGTGCTGTTTACCGTATTGCTTATTGTATTGCTCACGGAATTTCGTAATTTGTTCAAAACTTCCATGTTTCAATTGTTGAAGAGAAAGAGAGAGAAAGAGAGAAATTACGAAAAACTAGAGCTGATACGAGAGTCTATTGTTGTAAAATTGTGAAAACGATTTTACGAATAATCGTTACGAACTACGATAAAACGTTTCTTGCAAAGAACCGCGGTATTACAAACATTTTTTTTGTTTTTAAACGCGATTTATTTATCACTCGTTTTCGCGATGGATACTCTCGGGTCTGAATCATCGATTTGACAACCGTGACAATAAACTATAACTATAATCACTCTAGAGAAAGTGGTAACTCTGAAAAAAAAAAGGGTAAAATTTCGGTCAAAATGACCCTCCGACCGTCATTTGTGAAAACAACGTCAAACAACGTGGAGTTTCTTCCAGTTGGATTCAACGATACTCCGTATGATGGCAGTAGTGATCAGTTCCAGGTTGCGCACCCATTCAATTCCTATTCAATTCCCTACATTGGAAATATTTTGCAAACGTTCCGGCGCGTTGTGAATCTTATCGCTGTAAACGGGAAATGAAACATCGAAACGTTTTAGTGTTAATAAATCGTAATTATTTATAAGAAAAAAAAAAAATTAACGTCCTAGATGTTGTTGCTCCGAAAAAATAAGTATACGTGCATTCAGCTTTTATCTTCGAGGAGAGTGTTCATCGTTTCGGCGCGCGCCATAACCTCAATTTGCAGGTTATATCGTGAATATAAGCGCGCTTCGTTGCATTCGCACAAATGAATCGAATGAAAATTTTTTTGTGATTAAATACAAAACGAATTTCGACACAATGTCGTATTTAACTAGAAAGGAAATGGACGAGATGAAACCGGAGATAGAGAAGGCGGTACACAAGTTTCTTGGATTCGGCGAACCAGCCATCGTTACAGCCGCTGTCAATTGCATTACATCTGGCTACGACAAACGCAAAACGGCAGGTTTGTATTCAACGCTCTGTTATTCATGATTTTTATCATTTATCCAGGATTTGTAGCAGTTTTGAGCTTTTCCGATGAACCTTAATCGCTATCGCCGCTCATTATTTCACAGACAAACTTTCCGCTCTTCTGGAAGATAAAAAAGCTTCAAAGCTCACCGAAAAGATATTCACGATATACGACGATACCAAAGCGGCTCAGAAGAGCAAAAAGCGTATTCACGCGGACGAAAAGGACAAAGATAAGGATGCAAAGAAACCGAAACTTCACGAGGAGGAACTTAAAAATGAGAGTATCGTGGAAACTCAGCTGTCTCCCGACAAGGTAATAATATTTTTTTATCCTAATCGTACATTGTACCACTTGAATAACGTTGCAGCTTCTGCAAAAATCGCCTTTTAAGGAGGTTCATGCATGTCGAAGAGTGGGGGGGGGAGTCGCTTGAAGGCTTTGCGGTGCGGGGTTTGCCGAATGGGCAGCGCACGAGAGAGATTTGATTTGATTAACTTTATTATGCCTTGGCAAACCTTTGGCAATATGACAAAATTACATGAAAACAATAAAAATAAAAACACAATCAATAAAACATGATCATAATCAATAGAACAGATGTAGCAATTTGACAATCTGAAAGATACATGAAAGATTAGCGTAGAAAGAATGAAAAGAACAGAATTACAATTATACAAAATTACAATTTTACGAAAAATAATATGATCGCATAACTTAAACTAAATTTCCTCTTCATGATCAAAGAGATAAATAAACGATGCTTAAAGATATCGAGGTTGGCTGAAGACGTAATAAGTTGTGGCAAAGAATCATAGAAATATAATAGCGGACAGAAAGAATGAATTGTGAAGAGTTGCGGTACGATGTATAGGAATATTGAAAACGGGTAATGATCGCCTCCGAGATCGGGTAAGAATATTTTCATTCCTTGGGAAATAGATCAAGAATATATGATCAATATTATCAGGTCCGTATTACGGGACCCCAAGCGTATATATATATATATTGTTATTATGCAACGCGAGCGTTCGAGTCTCTTTCCTGAAAAACCATGCAGTAAAACTTGTTCCCCTTGGTCACATAATAATCTTGAATATGCGCTCCATCCGATAGATGGATTTTCATTAATTTCTTATATTCTACGTGACATAAACAATCGAAAATTAAACTGCTGAATGAAGCCGCCAAAAGGGCCTGCGTATAAGAGACAATTTTTCGTATATAATATCACAAGAGCTTCAAAATTATCGAATATTTCCCCGATAGGTTCCCTGCAAACGAACGAACGAGTCAAGTTTTTCTGAAAAACTTAACGAGTTAGCTTGTAAGCAGGGAACCTCGAGGGAAATATCCCGATAATTTTGAAGCTCGTGTGGTATTCGAAGGATTACTTTTTCCATCCAAATTTCGACCAATAGAATTGCACCATGAGACATCACACAATTAATAGTTATACAATTCAATTTGGGATTAAAGCAGGCTTCTCGCTGTATTTTTTTTAGTAGAAAAATTTTACGTTCCGATTACGATTTCTAGGCAATTTCTAATTTACCGTTGAAGCTGATTCGCCGAATACTAATTTCTTCCGTTATTTTATTATTATTCCAATGGTATCGTGCGCACTGATTTATTTTCTTGTAAAAATTATAATTCAATGCCAATTGCATCTATAAATGTATACTTGAATATTAAATCTGCGAAAAAAAAAAAAAACACCGCCGACAAGCTAAACGACAAAAAACTCTGAACAAAGATATCCCGAATGAACCAATAAAAAAACAAAAATAGAAAATTCTAGCTATTCGAATAGCCGAAGAGAGTCTCAGACGAAAAATAGTAAAACCGTATACAAGCCCTTAATTGTAATAAAATCTTTTGACTCTGGTTTATTCAAACGTAGTAAACAAAACAAACCAAAAAAAAAAACATTGATTCTCGATTATCTTCGATTCGAACGAAAGCTTCGATTCTTCGAGCGCTCAATGAGTTCACCCTCCCCCCCAAGATCTCGAATGAAATTTACGATGATTTTTTTTCTCTCTCACAGATAAAGCAGATGATGGCGAATGCGCAGAGGGAGATCGAGGAGAGAAAGAGAGCTCTTAAGGCGATTAAGCAGGAGGACGTGCCGTCGATGAGGCCGCCGTTTAAAAATCGCGATTCCACATCGCCGAACGTCGCGAATATGTACAATCAGGGCTTGCTGAGCAAAACGGATTCGGACAAGGCCCGTAAAATCGCTGCTCTTCAGGCACAAATTCGTAACAAGCTTAGCACCGGCGTATTGAACAACGTTAACGTGCCCGACAAGCCTACGCCGCTTATACTCGACGAATCCGGTAGGACTGTCGATATAACCGGCAAAGAGGTACAATTGACGCAGGTCGTACCGACCTTAAAGGCAAACATAAGAGCCAAGAAGAGAGAGGAATTCAAGGCACAGCTTCAAGAATCCAAGGGACCCGAGGAGATACAGGATACGCACTTTTTCGACACGAGAATCGGCGTCAAGTCGGCCGTGAGGGGCAAACGCGCTCTGAAATTTCACGAACCGGGCAAATTTCAACAAATCGCCGAACGCATACGCATGAAGGCGCAGCTGGAAAAATTGCAGAATGAGATAAGTCAGATTGCGAGAAAAACGGGTATAAGCTCGGCGACGAAATTGGCGCTGATAGCACCGAAGACCGAGGCGCAGAGCGAGGATGTGCCAAACGTCGAATGGTGGGATTCGGTAATATTGAACGGTGTTTATCCGAACGACGACGAAGCTACCACCGTCAAGAGCTCGTCGATCACGAATTTGGTCGAGCATCCCACTCAAATGAAACCTCCGAGTGAGAAAATTTTCCTGTTTTTCGTTTTATCTACCAAAATTAACGATGGCTCAAAAATTAGTACAAAAAAAAAAAAAACAATCATATTGAAAATTCCGAGAACATTGATTTCGAATAATTATAATAATATAAAAAAAAAAGTGTTTTTTTTTTTTTCCTCTAACAAATGTTCCTTTCTTCAGCCGATCCGCTGAAGCCGATCTACATGCCGGTGTTTCTCACGAAGAAGGAACGAAAGAAGCTACGTCGGCAGAATCGTCGGGAAGCGTGGAAGGAGGAACAGGAGAAGATACGATTGGGTCTTGAAGCGCCGCCGGAGCCAAAATTACGTATATCAAATTTAATGCGTGTTCTGGGCACCGAAGCCGTCCAAGATCCGACGAAGATCGAGGCGCACGTTAGGCAACAAATGGCAAAGAGGCTGAAGGCTCACGAGGATGCTAACGCAGCAAGACGCTTAACCGCTGAACAGCGAAGAGAGAAAAAAGCACGAAAACTCAAAGAAGATACTACCCTCGGGGTTTACGTTGCTGTTTACAGGTATAGCGTCGTTTACTCATCATTAATTTCCGTCAACGTTGAAAATTCAATTTATCGAAATCAGAGCTGGGCAATACTTCAAGTATCCGCTATCTGCGATGTACTGAAAGTACAAATGTACTTTAAAAGTATTTCAATTATTGTACTTAAATTTCCAACTACTTTCCTGTAATTCAAGTACTTTTTCAAGTACCAAGTATAAAGTACTTTTTAATACGTCTTGCTAATGGTTGCACGTATAACTCTTTTGAATATACGATTTGGAGTATAAATGAAATTTTTTTTATTTCAAAATCTCGTAGTTTAGGAAAAAATATTTAGTACGTATTTTTTATTTTTTTTTATTTGAATCAAAATTGCCGTTAATATAACAAATTGAAAAATATAACATTATGACGTCACACATGTTAAGCTATATCTATATATATATATATCAAAATCCGTGAAATTAAATTGCCTATAACAGGTGCATCTGTCATTTTTAACGAAAAATAAAAAATACGTCCTCATTATTTTTACTTACTCTTCATTATGCGCCCCAATGATTGAAAAAAAAAAATGTCATTTATACTCCTAATTGAGGAACGTTCCGCGCCATATTTGGTTAAGATTGTAAGAAATGACCGTTCGAAGGCTCGAGCTACGGTAGTTACGGTGTCATTGTCAATGCATGGCTCCGTTATCAACAATCCCCGTATTATAATCTTTATTTTTTTTTTTCAAACCTGAAGTTAAATGAATCTTAAGGCTTTATATACGCGATTTCGTCGATTTTCGGAGGTACATTTACAAAAACGGTGAAAAAAAGTGACGCATATATTGACAAATTTTTTTTTATACGTCATTTATTCCATTGGTTGACTACATAACAAAACAAAACAAAAATTACGGAAGTATTAATAAATGGTTTTTCTTGATGCACGCGTTGATGGTGAAAGTTTTCGGCCTTGATCTGAGTGTCTGAAAAAAAATGGACATATTTATAATTGCATAATAGACGTATCTTCGGTGTGAACCAATAATAAAAAATAAAAAAACAAAAAAGAAATTCGAGGATTTAAATCTTTTGACTCAATTCTCTACCGGTACTTTTTTTTGTTTTTTTTTTTTTATTGTAGAATTAAATTTTCTTTTTCGTGGTTTCACACTAAAGGCATCGTTACATAGAATATGCTGTAAAAATTTTAAAGCGATCAAATGCTCCGTTCATGAGTTTGAGCATTCACAAAGTAAAAAAAAAAGCGAATCGTGAGAAAACGGCTTTGGAGTTAACGGTAGGACTCGCCGCGCGGTTACTTCTTTTGCTACCTGGCTGCTTCAAAAAAAAAATGTTTGAACGCTACAAATACTGTAACTTCAAAAATTAAAAAAAAAATTCAGTTCTCAAAAGTTTAAAATATTCTTAACAATTCGGACTAATTTAATTTAAAAAAAAATTTTTAATAAAAAATTCTGAAATTTTTCGCGTATATAAGGCCTTAATTACAATCGTCAATGCTATTTTTAAAATTATTTCTAACTCTTTGGTTACATATTTCCGTTCCAATCCGCCTGACCCGAGTGAATTGCACAATGTAAAAAATATGTTTTGATACAAAAAGTACTCGAATCAAAATCAAAATCAAATGAGTTTAAGGAGTCGGTAAGAAATCAAATACAAGTACTAGAACTTACGATAAGGTATACCTGAAAACTTGAAAAGTATTTGACACTTGACGTATTTTAAGTATTTACGGTACTTAGTACTTGAAACACGCGAATACTTCAAGTACTTTCTGTACTTTGTCCAGCCCCGATCAAAATTCTCAGAAGAGTGATTTTTGGCTATATTTCTAACGATCAACGAATAATTAAGTCTCTATAAGCCACAAGAACGACCCCCCGCTCGCTCAAGCCACCGTAACAACGCGTAATTTTTTTTTTTATACACTACCAAAAAACTATTTCGAACGATCCTTTGCAATTTTCGATAATCATTTTAATCAAAATAATGAAATACGTTTTTTCTCTTCCTTCGCTTTTGAGCGATGGGATCCTCGAAGAAGAAAAGAAAAAAAAAACGTCTTATCTTTTCTTGAAGAATCTACGTATGTTTTGCAGAATTAGGGATCTCATAAACAATGCCTCGAAGAAGTTCAAGGTCGAGACGAACGCGAAGCAGCTTTATCTGACAGGTTGCGTGATGCTTTTTCGCGACTGTAACGTCGTAGTTGTGGAGGGTGGCGCCAAGCAATTGAGCAAGTATCAGCGTCTAATGGTACATCGTATAAAATGGGAGGAGGACATTGTCAAGGATACCGATGGCAACGACGTACCGAACAAGTGCGTTCTCGTTTGGCAGGGTACGAGCAAGCAGCGTCATTTCGGTGAGATGAAATTCAAGGTTTGCCCGATCGAAAAAATGGCTCGCGAACATTTCAAGAAGCATCAGGTCGAGCACTACTGGGATCTCGCTTATAGCGGGGCGGTTCTCGATAACACGGATGACGTTCCGCGATCCTAGAATTCTCGTGCAAATCTTTTTTTTTTTTTTTCTCTTCGATTCACCAAGAGTGAATGAATTCTTTCGGGCGTTATATATATATATAACGCTCTTGGTGAATCGAAGTATATATTCTTGGTGAATATATATATATATATATATATACACACGTGTACGTAAGGGTTACGATTTATAAACGACGGTGAAATAAAAACGAAAAAAAAAGAATGAAACAATTTAATTCTTTTCATTCAAAATAATTTAATTTGCAATAATTTTATTTATTCAAAACAATTCAATTTGCAATATATTGTTTACGAGGGAGCCCTTCGCTCATGAAGCGTTACCTCCGGAAGTATCGAGAATAATGGATAATTCACAGATACATAATTTTCATCGTGATTTCGCCAATAAAGAATGAGAATTCAAGAGAGGAGATATAAACCGGATGATAGTTTATGAAATAAAACGATTGATATTAAGGTATTTCTTGCGCGGCCAGTAGTGCGGAGGGTGGTAGATGCGAATATAAGCGCAGCGGAGCGTGCGGTGGGCGAGGTATGCATGAAACAAGAGAGTCGGACTATTCACGGACTACACGTGTATTTCATCATTGAATATTTCGTTAAAACTCCTTAAGGGAGATTTATACTTTGTTGGGCCAAAAAATGTTCGATTTTTCACCAATTTTTTGTACGAAAAAAATATTAAATAATGTTGATATTTGGTATGTTTACTAAGCGGTCTTTATTGAACATTAGGGTGTGCGGAAAAAAAACAATTTTTTTTTTTTTCGGTTGCATCCACCAAAAAAAGTTGAAGTAAGGTAAAAAAAGAAGAATCCTAAAACGGGAGGTCAAAAAAAAATGATTTCGAACGGCGCATTGCATTTGAATATTTTCCATAAGAATAACACAGGAAAATATTGGGATTTCTGAATGTGGTAGTGCAACTCGTCAGAAAAAAATCACACAAAGATGTCATTAACATATTCTCATGGAGAATCGAATTCCCTACAAAAAAAGTTCTTACGAAAAATTAGCTCAGAACAACCGTTCAAGTGGAATATAACGCGAATGAATATAGTGGAAATAACGCTGTCTGAAATTGAATTGATAGGAAAAAAAATAATTCAAAAGGCTGTAAAAATCGAATTTTTCGCTTTACGAAAAAACTTTTTGGGGGTTTTTTTGTAGAGAATGTTCTGCTCTAATATACTTGCATGAAATTGTTCTCAAAATATTTCTCTTATACAAAAAAAAATCAAGTACAACAAGAAATATAAAAGAAACGACGTTCATCATTGATCGTGTTTAGAAAAGCTTTATTCAATGAATTTGGTTTAATAAGATAGAATAGGTTTTTTTTACATTATAATGCTTAATAATCATCGTTTCTTTTTTTTAAGAGTCTGTTTGTTGCAATTAGGGTATTTCTATCGATAATTTTGCACTATGCCCAATAAATATTGTAGCTGCTCTTCGTTTTTTGTTAATGAACCGTTATATGCTTCTATCAAAGCGACGTTGTTAGAGCAGAACATTCTTTACAAAAAACCCCCGAAAAGTTTTTTCGTAAAGCGAAAAATTCGATTTTTACAGCCTTTTGAATTATATTTTTTCCTATCAATTCAATTTCAGACAGCGTTATTTCCACTATATTCATTCGCGTTATATTCCACTCGAACGGTTGTTCCGAGCTAATTTTTCGTAAGAACTTTTTTTGTAGGGAATTCGATTCTCCATGAGAATATGTTAATGACATCTTTGTGTGATTTTTTTCTGACGAGTTGCACTACCACATTCAGAAATCCCAATATTTTCCTGTGTTATTCTTATGGAAAATATTCAAATGCAATGCGCCGTTCGAAATAATTTTTTTTTGACCTCCCGTTTTAGGATTCTTTTTTTTTTACCTTACTTCAACTTTTTTTGGTGGATGCAACCGAAAAAAAAAAATTGTTTTTTTTCCGCACACCCTATTGAACATGATAATATCTTTCAAAGTTTGACTAAACATGGCATTGGGAGTGGGATGAGTCACGTATGAAAAAATATTTACGAGCATATATCTCTAGAACCAAACGACGAAAGAATCCAAAACTTTGCAATCGTACCGCAGGAACTTCAACCTTTCCGTTTGTCATATTTTTATCAGCCTATCTAGATTTTATGAGTTTGCCAGAACCACGAGCACGCACCTCCCGATTGGATAAAAATCTGAATTTTTTATATTCTTTAATCTGTATGCATAAGCATTTAGGATTAGAAAGGAAGCTTTATTGTGAATGAGATGAAATAATGTGCAGTTTTTTTTTAATTTTGTGAGGGTTTTTTTTTTATAGCAACAAACGAAAATATCGTCACTGCATCAAGTAGCACCGTCAAGCATTATCGAGTAATTAGTTTATTGATGGATTCTGCACGAGCGAGCTATAAGCGCTCAGTCATTTTTATCTATGGGAAGAGATCAGTTGCGATGAATCTGAGATAAAACATCAGGAAACATGGACATTTAATATCTCGTACCATGATTGGCGTTAAAATGAGATACTCGTTGCGTGATTACGTTTTTGCGTTCCGCTATATCAAACATTTCATTCCTTAGACCATGTTTTATTCACCGACGCGCCCTCTTATAAATGGTTCTAAAACTTACCACCAGTTAGCGTATCGCTTCGTGAGCATCGCCAAATCGCGAATATCTTCGCAGTATTTTTGCACAAAATCATTGATATACGAGAAACTGATAGAGATCTTTGTTGATGAATATCGTACGCGATGTTGGATACATCGATGAATAATCAACATTCGTCGATTATCCGATACGTCTTTGTTTATGTTATCTGGTCTAGCGATTGATTTATGCCGATCGATAATGATGGGTTAGGATTAGAAAAAAAAAGCACCTACAAAATGCATCACGGAAGTTGACGCATTTTTCAAATGCACGGAAATACAGACTGAGTGGGTATAAACCGTTAAATTTAGAATAATGAGGAACGATATTGCATCCTGTTTGGTTTGATCATCGAGACACGCGTGACTAGGCTACACCATCGCAGAGATAACAATCGTAGTAGAAATAACACACTGGCGATAATTACAATTATGTTGATACGCGTGGTGACGATAAATCTCTTTGGTAAAACGGGACGTGTATAAAAATTCTGAAAAACTAATGACGGTACATGAGAAATGTACCTACGATGTTTTAGTATCTGCATAGCCACGAAATAGCAATTCTCTTATGAATTAATAATGAATAAATTGCTTAAATGATTTGAAATCATTTTGCCTCATTGGAATAGAGAACTTGCATTATTTTCAACTTTTAAATTATTTAAAAGATAATTATTCAGAAACATCATTTGCATAGATTTTTTCTGTTCCTCGTCATTATTTAATTAATTATACCAGCTTGAAAATTGAGTTGTATTTCAAATGTATATCACGTGGCAGTGACGTTACAACAGTGCCCCAGTGCAGCAGCGCTTCTAGCGGTAAAATGAAGAAATTCAAGCAGCCAATCATTCATAACCTAAAAAATTTTCGTAATGGATAACTTGCATTATTTTCAACTTTTAAATTATTTAAAAGATAATTGTGTAAAAACATTATTTGCAAAGGGTTTTTCAGTTACTCGTCATTATTTAATTAATCATACCAGCTTGAAAATTGAGTTGCATTTAATAAAATTAAATTAAATACAATAAATTTAATAAAATTTGAGAAATAAGCGAAATAGCCGCGTGGCGAAGTCGACCGTTCGATTCCGAGTTGTTTTTTTTTTTTTTTTTAATCGTGCTATACCTTAAATGAAAAACAGTTATTTAAAAATTATTTCTTGAATGCATAAAACGTCACGCGAATATGTGGGTTCCACGTTAACTCAGCGCCAGCCCGTTCCTTTTGTCTCGAAAGAATTGTTCATGGGCATTTCGAAGGACAATAATATATCCATGACATTTCAGCAAAATTTCATCCCCCCACTATTGTTGGTTCTCTATATACATAGATAATGATCAATGAATTCCCAATTTTATAAAAATCATAACTTCGTAACGGCTGATCGGATTTAAACGATTAAAAAAAAAATATTTATTATTTTTTTCGCCCTTTTCGAAAAAAAATATGCCGTCATCGGAGAAAAGCTCATTAGACAGTTATCGGGGAAATTTTTCGATTTTTTTTCTACGAAAGGGCCACCGGGAATTCCACTCACTATTTTTTTTTTTTCCTGATAGAGGAGGGCAATACGCAACTCCACAGAATTTTTTTAAGATGGAAGAGGGCATCAGTGAAGAGGGAA
This sequence comes from Rhorus exstirpatorius, assembly GCA_963564615.1. NCBI lineage: Eukaryota > Metazoa > Arthropoda > Insecta > Hymenoptera > Ichneumonidae > Rhorus > Rhorus exstirpatorius. The sequence goes on from OY751313.1 coordinate 53,375,431, forward strand.
AAATTGTTTTTTGCCCTTGTCGAAAAAAAAAAAATGCCATCATCGGATAAAAGCTCGTTAGACAGTTTTCGGGGTAAATTGACAAAAAACAATTTATTCCCTCTTCACTGATCTTTAAAAAATCTTAAATTCCATCTTTAAAAAATCCTGTGGATTTGCGTATTGCCCCCCCCCCCCCCCCCCCCCCGCTGTCAGGAAAAAAAAATAGTGAGTGGAATTCCCGGTGGCTCTTTCGTAGAAAAAAAAATCGAAAAATTTCCCCGAAAACTATCTAATGCTGAGCTTTTCTCCGATGACAGCATATTTTTTTAAAATCGTTTAAATCCGAACAGCCGTTACGAAGTTATGATTTTTACAAAATTGAGAACTTATTAAGGATGTATCGGACGTACCTGCCCAACCAAAAGTGACTATCGTCGACAATATTGCATACTTCATAAGATAAAAATCGGAAAAAATTCAACCACAATAAAGACGATAAGAAGATTACTTTTGAATAATAATAATGCCAAAAATTTATCAATAAATTGTTGAAACAAAACATTGCTTAACAAATTTTTAGGGAATGTTTATTTTTGTCATTCGTTGATTTTTCTGACTAAGACACGCCGCTTTGAAATTTTAATATTACTTTTAAAAACAAAAAACCCTCAAGTCTGCTCTTCCCCGTAAAAATATCGAATTAAAAATTTATTTTGAGGTAACACCTTTTTTTTCAATCCTCAATATCCTTTTTACGTATTTTATCGAATTTCTTTATGAAAAATGAGCTTTTTTTTCAACTGAGACTTTTTTTCACATGCAAACTCGATCAAATATGTTTTCGAGATTGATAACAACACAAAATTATTACAAATAAATAATTTCCTCAAACGATAATTCGAGAATCCCTGAAACGAAACACAAAAAAAAAATCTAAAAAAAAAAAATAATTCACTGTCTCGTCATTCGAGGTTGCAAGGTCGTGATCGATATTTGATAAGGTGGCTGATAGATTCAATTTTAATAAACAATAGAAAAAACGATGTTAATCGTTCGGTGTTATGGCATTGAGATAAAAAAAAACAGTATGTTTGCTGCGCCAATATGAAAGATTTGTCATTCTTTTAAACAATCACGTATGCTCTTTTCCAAAGTCCAGCCCTAAAACGAACACTACAAATATCATCGTTATTCGTTAATTGCTATTCGTTAATTATTATTATTTACGATAATTATCATGAAATTTTGAATTAATGGATTTAAAAAAATGATAATAATAATTACAATAATTCAAACACAGGTAAATATCAAAGAAGAGGAAGTAATAAAAATAATTATTTAAAATATCATCATTGCCATCATTACTAAATATCATCATTAGTTATCATTGATTATTCGTTAATTATTATTATTTATGATAATTGTCATAAAATTTACAATTAGTTTAAAAAAAAAAAACATAATAATAGTTTCAATAATTCGAATCCAGGAAAATGTCAAAGAAGAGGAAGTAATAAAAATAATTATTTCAAGTATCATCGTTATTACTGATTATTCGTCAATAATTATGTATGATAATTTTCATGTAATTTCAAATTAATTGGTTTAAAAAAATGATAATAATAGTTACAATAATTTGAACTCGGGCCAAATGTCCAAGAAGAGGAAGTAATATAAATAATTATTTAAAATATCATCGTTATCATTGTTTATTCGTTAATTATTATTATTTATGATAATTATTATCATGGAATTTCGAATTACTTGATTTTAAAAAATGATAATAATAATTACAATAATTTGAACTCAGGCAAATGTCAAAGAAGAGGAAGTAATATAAATAATTATTTAAAATATCATCGTTATCATTGATTATTCGTTAATTATTATTATTTATGATAATTATTATCATGGAATTTCGAATTACTTGATTTTAAAAAATGATAATAATAATTACAATAATTCAAACTCGGGCAAATAATGTCAAAGAAGAGAAAGTAAGAGGTGGTTCGTTGCTTCATCATAGTTTTCGAAAATTTACGAAAAAAAATTCCCACCGTCAGAAAGCCAAAATCGAGAAATCATATCTGACATTGTTTTTTTTTTATTTTTTTTTCTCACCTTCGAGCTTCATACGACAATCCACAATTCCTTGAGATTATATTTAATTCTGCGATGACTCGTAAAGACGTAATTTCCGATTGTCCGATGACAATGACCGTGTGCAATTTTTGTTGCATATGCAACGAAAAGTCAGCTGTCAAACGTGCTGTGTCATAAAATATATATTTTGAACTCTTAATATTGCTCTTTATCACGTTTTTTAATTTTCTTTCATTTTTCTCGAGAAATTTTTTCTACTGATATCCCAATTTCATCGCTATATTGGTCCATTTTTTTCAATATTTTTTCATTCGATAACTCTCCCTTAAATGCATAAAATGTGTCAATAAACTTTTTTTCGAGGTTTTTGGATAATCTTGATTGCGGGGGCACAAGCAGCTCGTTGATGCTTGGCATTTTTTTTTAAACAATTTCGAGTCAAAATAATAGACGTTGCACAAAGAAGAATTAAATATTTAGCAAAAATTATAACGATGATAATTATAATTAACAGTTATCAACATCATGTTAATTACAATTTCATGTGAAACAAAAATATAGCGCGCGACGCGTGAGCGAGCGAGAGAAGTGGGGGGTACGCGTCAACGTGCGCCGGCGTGGTGCGTAGCGGGGAGTGGGGAAAGGATCGAGAGAGAGCGAGCGAGAATCGTTCACGTCACGTGTCACGTTCAGTCGCGGATCGCCCGTCGCCGGTGTCGGTTGGTTTGTCTTGCGCATTGTCGTGGCCACATAAGCCACTATGGCGAAGCGTTGAAAAAAGAAAAAAATAAAAACGTTTAACACGCGATCATTGCATGATAAAACAATCATAACTAACTGAAAAAAATTAATAATCAAATAATTAGAATTTAATAATAATTAATATGAATAATAATTAACGTTAATTATTTTAAAGTTCACCAAGCAGTAGCAGGGGCGAGAAAGATAGGCGATAGTACGTACCGCGTAGTGCCGCGCAGTGCCGCGTGGCGCGTAGTGACGTGGCGAGACCGTCACGGGTTGCTTGAAACTCGAGCAATGCGTATTTTTCGCGTTTCTCCGATTCCACGCAGTTTTTCTTTTACCTCTCAACATTTCGAGTGATCGTGTAAACAAAAGTGCGTTATTCTTCGAGAAAGGTTAATTCGCGAAGGACCGCAGTCTCGTGCTTCGCCCTGACGAAATTTCCTCGTGAATCAACCACACGTCGAACATAACCTGCCAGACGTCTTTACTACTCGTGTCTTTTTTTCTCCCCATGATAAGCCGGATTATCGTTGACAGCTCAGGGTAAGTGACTATCTCGTCTCCAAGACTCTTTTCATTATCCTTATTATTTATTTATTCATTTATTTTAGAAAATATCCTTTTTTATTTTATTTTTTTTCTCTTAAATCGTACGGAAGTTTTTGGCTCTTACGCGTCCTCTCGATCCTCTCAATTTACATATCAGATTAAGCTTCTCGAGATCCCCTCGAAATTTTTCATTTGCCTTGTTTCTGCATCTTTCACGCCGCTCTTTCCGCTTGTAGTCCCAGAGACGGAGATCATTCCCGTTACAATTTAGAGCGGGCTCGGTTTTTTATATTCACCTTTGTCGGGAAACTTTTTCGGACATTCCCAAGAATTTACAGAAATGACGGAAGTTCTTTAACCCCGCTAAACGCCTAATCTCCGTCTACTCCGTGACTACTTTGTCGAACAAGAGCGATAGAAACTTCGCACGAGGCGAGATCCCAATGGATCGAATATTTTTTATTACGATTATCGAAAACCTGCTCGATGCTATCTACCGGCTTCTTCTGAATTTTTCTCATTTAAAATTTTTTTAATATTTAAGAAAATAAGAGAGCCAAATTTTATAAAAAAATTTCCAAATTTGCGAACACAGATTGGACAAACGGACGCTCATGTTTGATACTGAATTTGATCGGAGATAACCAAAATGTGGTCTAGGTTTTCCAGAATTTATGGATTTATTTTTATCTATTTTTTTTTTTTTTAACTAAAATTTGTGGATCTCATAAATTTGTAACTAAACGAGAGAGGTGCGGTAATGAGAAGGAAATTTTGAATTTGTACTATTTTAATTTATGATGGAATTATTTTGAATAATAATCATAAAAAATTAATTGATAGCAATAAATTAATTATCATTCATTCGGATAATAATTAATTTAATTGTTCATGATTCTTCATTTTATTATGATCGATGGTTTTTAAAATTTTACAAAGCGGGTTCCAAATCAGCCACCTCCACGCGGCGGAACCTGGGAAATTCATGCTTCGACAATATTATTTATTGTGAAAGCATGAATTTGCTAACGGCTGAATTCGCGGTTTTTTTTAAATTGTGCCTTAAAATGGCTGGTAATCATACCATTAAATAATTTCAATATGCGACTCTTGCATGCTTGCTACGGAAAAAACTCGATATTTTATATATATATATTCCATGTAAATTTCTTGAATCGTTGGGGTTAATTTGCAAATGATTCTATTTTTCAGGTTATGTTTCACGCATTGTAGGTTAATTTTCACTATTACCATGTTGCATCTATTTCCTTAGGTTACAGGTTATTTATGTCATGTTTTCACAATTATACGACGTATACAACATTTTTTCATCGATCATGTACTTCAGAACAAAACGTTTTAGGTTTTCACGTTTTTTCATTGCTCCAGGGACTCTTTCTTAGATCTAAGTTAACCCGTTGTGCCTTAATGTTAAAAGTTTGCTATCTAAGTTTAAGCTAACATTAAGATTTCTCGTTGATTGATTAAATATAATATTTCTATCCGGATATAGGCAGGTATAAGTATAAGGTTGCGACTCTCAATCGGTATGAAATACCAACCCCCTATAAGTTAGTCCATTACGTATTAAATTTAAGAATATCTCATCGCAATTTAAGCTAATATTAAGATTTCTAGTGAACTAAATATAATATTTTAATCCAGATATAGGCAGGTATATAAGTATAAGGTTGCGATTCTCAATTGGTATAAACTACCAACCCCTTATATCTAAGTTAGTCCGTTACGTATTAAATTTAAGAATATCTCATCGCAATTTAAGCTAATATTAAGATTTCTAGTGAACTCAATATAATATTTAAATGCAGATATAGGCAGGTATAGGTATAAGGTTGCGATTCTCAATTGGTATAAAATACCAACCCCCTTATATCTAAGTTAGTCAATTACGTATTAAATTTAAGAATATCTCATCGCAATTTAAGCTAATATTAAGATTTATAATTGACTTAATATAATACTGCTATCCAGATATAGGCAGGTATAGATATAAGGTTAAGATATCTTAATATAAATACGAACCCCCTCCGTCGACAGAGGGGGTTGGTATTCAAACAAAGCGGAAGCTTTTTTTTTTTGTTAGTTTCTGTAGCACAATGACGAAGAGATTGTTCTGGACCATTGAAGCTAAGATTGGGTTAGTTCCACCTTCATAACGATTCTCTTTGAAATTGCTGGTATTTTAGTATTTTGGCGAAAATAGAAAATACCTTTGCTACCCTCAATTCCGTAATTATTTCCGCTTTGTTTTTTTTCAATTCCGTTTAATTTTTAGTTTCCAAAATTAGGCAGAAATAGGTAGCGACCGCGTTTCCATTGATGGAGTTGGTCTGTGCTTTAGCATGAATGTGACCGTTCGATGGTTGAGGAGTACGTGTTCTGTGGCAATCATGCTTTTGCTACAACCCCATCGGTGTAAAGGTAGTCAGACGAGTAGGCCTACAGGGTAGGCCTACAGGGTATACCGTTTAATTTTAGTTTCCAAAATTAGGCAGATATAGGTAGAGACCGCATTTCCATTGGTGGAGTTGCTACAATTATATTGCTACAACCCCATCGGTGTAAAGGTAGTCGGAGTGGATTAGGCCTACAGGGGATACCACTTTTAAAAAAACGCGCCCATGTTTGCTCTACCTCCGTGGTGGGTGTGGAAATGAGCAAGTCGCAACTTTCATTAGCTCTAGGGGTTTTGCATTTCCATGTATGAGAAATCAATTTATTTAATAAGAATGTGAAATTATTAATAATGTAATCTGTGTGATAATAAAGAATTTTTAATACAATATTTTGTTTACATTTTTTTTCAATGGATTCGATGGATATACGCATTGCTATATAGCGATATACATATTTATATTCTAATGCATGAAGATTTCGGGCACAGGAAGAATGCTGATCGAACGAGGCAGGTTTGATTCAATTAGAACAGCATATCATACATACTTTTTATCTCTTTTTTTTTCATAGTGATTGTACTTTGTTCTGATATTAATATATTTTATATTATGTGTAACACGTACTTTGTTAACTCTGTTGATAAAACACCCATAATTTATTGAGGTAAAATAAAATAACAGGTAACGTTGTCGAATAAATTAAAAAAAAAAAAAAAAACTCAGTTATCCCCCCCATCCGACGATATCTTTTGGCTTTTACATATCCCCTCAGTCCTCTCAATTTCTATAATTCTCTTGACTTCTCAGGATCCTCCATGAATTTTTCATTTGCCTCGTCTCCGTGTGTTCCATGCCACCCTTCCCGCTCGTAGTCTCGGAGACAGGCACCGTGTCTTACACATTTGAGCACGATCTTTATTTTACCATTTTCTAAAAACTTTTCTCGACAATCCCCCAAGATTAACAGAAACGACAAGGAGTCTTTAGTCATCCTAGACGCCTAATCTTGCGGCTAGAGGGTGACGGGTAATTTTTCCCAATGGTATGACTACGCTGTCGAATAAGAATGATAGAAACGCCTTACAGGACAGTGACCCAACGGAGTTGGTTCGTCTCGATTATTGAGATCATACATGACGTCTCTACAAAGGTTTCCTGAACTTTCATTTATTATCTTAATTATCTTAATTATCTTTATTATCGTTGTGTGAAAAAATAAGACAGCCAAATTCTCCAAATTGGCGAAAAAAGATTGTCTATTTTGCGGGCAAGGGGATGATCGTATTTTCAAAAACATCAGATCGGATTTACAAAGAGAATTAATTTTTTTTTTTTCACAAAAGTTTGTTGACGAGCTCGTACATTTGCAATTATATGAGAGAGATGGGATGGCAATTTTGAATTAGCACGATTTTTTCGTTATGCATTATTATAAATTAATGAATTAATGGTAACAATTAATTGAATATAATTACTTTCAATGATAATTTAATATGTAATGATTGTTCATTTAATCATGCTTGATGATTTTTTTTTTATTTTTCGTAGCGGGTTCCAAGTCAGCCACCTCCACGTGGTGGAACCTGGGGAATTCACGCTTCGACAATATTATTTATTGTAAAAGCATGAATTTGCTAACGGCTGAATTCACTTTTTTTTAAAATTGTGCCTTAAAGTGCCTGGTATTCATACCATTAAGTAATTTCATTACATGACTCTTGCGTGCTTTTACCACAGAAAAAACTGTTTGCATGCATTTTCTATGTTCCTTTTTAATAATGTGATTCTATGCATTTTCTTTTATTGCGCTTAAGATGTGTGTGTATATATATTTGCTTGATATCGCTTGAATCAATGGAATTAACATGCAAATGTTTTTTTTTCAGGTTATCCCTCACGTATTGTAGGTTAAGTTTCACTATTACCATGTCCCATATATATTTCTCCGGTTACAGGTTGTTTATGTGTCATGTTTGCTCTAGTACACGACGCATAAATTTTTTTAATTGATCGTGTCCATCATATGGAAAAAACGTTATGGGCTTTCAGGTTTTCTTATCGCTCTAGGGACTCTTTCTTACATCTAAGTTAGCCTGTTATTAGGCCTTAATGTTAAGAGGTCGCTTTGTAAATTTAAGTTACAATTAAAGATATCTATAGCTTGATTTAATATAACATTTCTATTCAGATATAGGCAGATTATACGTGTATATAAGGTTGCAATTTTCAATCGGTATAAAATACCAACCCCCTAGATCTAAGTTAGCCCATTGCGGCTTAATATTAAAAGATTCACATCGCAATTTAAGTTAATATTAATATTTCTAGTTGAATAATAAAATATTTTTCCATGTATAGGCAGGTATAGATATAAGGTTAAGATTGTTAATCGATATGAAATACAAATCCCCTAGATCTGTTAGCCCATTGCGGATTAATATTAAAAAATTCACATCGCAATTTAAGTCAACATTAAGATTTCTAGTTGAATAAAATAATATTTTTATCCATTTATGGGCAGGTATCGATATAAGGTTAAGGTTTTCACTCGATATAAATTACCAATCCCCTCTGTTGACAGAGCAGGTTGGTATTTAAACAAAGCGGAAACTTTTTTATATTTGTTAGTTTCCTGTAGCACAATGACAAAGAGAATGTTCTGGACAATTGATTCTCAGCTAATTAGTTCGAGTCCCAGCTCTATAACGTGACTCTTTTTCATCGTCGGTATTTTATATTTCTCGAAAATATAAAATGCCTTTGCTACTCTCAATTCCGTAATTACTTCCGCTTTGTTTTGCAGTTCTTTCAGGGCAATATTCTTTGTAATTTTAGTGTCTTATATTTTTTTCGAACATAACTTTCGAAAACGTTCGATGCGTATATTTAAGCTAAAATTAAGATTTCTAGTCGAATAATATAATATTTTTATCCATATATATAGGCAGGTATAGATATAAGGTTAAGATATCTTAATATAAATACGGACCCTCTCCGTCAACAGAGAGGGTTGGTATTCAAACAAAGCGGAAACTTTTTTATTTTTGTTAGTTTCTGTAGCACAATGACGAAGAGATTGTTCTGGACCATTGAAGCTAAGATTGGGTTAGTTCCACCTTCATAACGATTTTCTTTGACATTGCTGGTATTTTCGTATTTTGGCGAAAATAGAAAATGCCTTTGCTACCCTCAATTTCGCAATTACTTCCGCTTTGTTTTTTAATTGGCTTCAGGCTTTTAGGTAAGCAGGGTGGACTTAGACCAATATGGGATACCACTTGAAAAAAAACACGCCCGTATTTTGTAGTTGACGTGGTTTAATATATTATTTCCATGTTTAAATATAAGCAGGTATACGTTATAAGACTAAGATTTTCAATCGGTATAAAATACCAACTCCCTAGATCTAAGTTAGTCCGTTGCGTATTAATGTTAAGAGATTCTCATCGCAATTTAAGCTAATATGAAGATTTCTAGTTGAATCATATAATATTTTTATCCATATATAGGCAGGTATAGATATAAGGTTAAGATATTTTAATATAAATACGAACTCCCTCCGTCAACAGAGAGGGTTGGTATTCAAACAAAGCGGAAACTTTTTTATTTTTGTTAGTTTCTGTAGCACAATGACGAAGAGATTGTTCTGGACCATTGAAGCTAAGATTGGGTTAGTTCCACCTTCATAACGATTCTCTTTGACATTGCTGGTATTTTCGTATTTTGGCGAAAATAGAAAATGCCTTTGCTACCCTCAATTTCGCAATTACTTCCGCTTTGTTTTTTAATTGGCCTCAGGCTTTTAGGTAAGCAGGGTGGACTTAGACCAATATGGGATACCACTTGAAAAAAAACACGCCCGTATTTTGTAGTGACGTGGTTTAATATATTTCTACGTCTAAATATAAGTAGGTATACGTTATAAGACTAAGATTTTCAATCGATATAAAATACCAAATCCCTAGATCTAAGTTAGTCCGTTGCGTATTAATATTAAGAGATTCTCATCGCAATTTAAGCTAATATTAAGATTTCTAGCTGAATAATATAATATTTTTATCCATGTATAGGCAGGTATAGATATAAGGTTAAGATATCTTAATATAAATACGGACCCTCTCCGTCAACAGAGAGGGTTGGTATTCAAACAAAGCGGAAGCTTTTTTACTTTTGTTAGTTTCTGTAGCACAATGACGAAGAGATTGTTCTGGACCATTGAAGCTAAGATTGGGTTAGTTCCACCTTTATAACGATTCTCTTTGACATTGCTGGTATTTTCGTATTTTGGCGAAAATAGAAAATGCCTTTGCTACCCTCAATTTCGCAATTACTTCCGCTTTGTTTTTTAATTGGCCTCAGACTTTTCGGTAAGCAGGGTGGACTTAGGCCAATATGGGATACCACTTGAAAAAAAAACACGCCCGTATTTTTTAGTTGACGTGGTTTAATATATTATTTCCATGTTTAAATATAAGCAGGTATACGTTATAAGACTAAGATTTTCAATCGGTATAAAATACCAACTCCCTAGATCTAAGTTAGTCCGTTGCGTATTAATGTTAAGAGATTCTCATCGCAATTTAAGCTAATATTAAGATTTCTAGTTGACTTACTATAATATTGCCATACAGATATAGACAGGTATAGATATAAGGTTAAGATATCTTAATATAAATACGAACCCCTTCCGTCAACAGAGGGGGTTGGTATTCAAACAAAGAGGAAGCTTTTTTTTTAGTCGCTGATGTAGCACGATGACGAAGCGATTGTTCTGGACACTTGATCCTCGACTTTTTTGTTGGGGCGCAGCTCTATAACGAGACTCTTCGTCGTTGTCGGTATTTTACATTTCTCGTAAATATAAAATACCTTTGCTACCCTCAATTTCGTAATTACTTCCGCTTTGTTTTTTTTTATCCCGTTTAATTTCAGTTTCCAAAATTAGGCAGATATAGGTAGAGACCGCGTTTCCATTGGTGGAGTTGCTGCAATTATATTGCTACAACCCCATTGGTGTAAAGGTAGTCAGAGTGGATTAGGCCTACAGGGGATACCACTTGAAAAAAAACGCGCCCACGTTTGCTCTACCTCATGGTGGGTGTGGAAATGAGCGATTCGCAATTTTCATTTTAGCTCTACAGGTGTTTTGCATTACGATGCATGATATATGAATTTATCTGATAAGAACGTGAAACTACTATTAATGAAATATGCATAACAATATAAAGTTCTTCTACTACAAAATCGTGTGAATTTTTTTTTGGCAATTACATATGGTTATATATATGTAACTCGCCCTATATTTATTTAAACAAATTTACATTTTTCAGCATTTTATCATCAAAATTCAAATACTCGATAATAGAGAGCTTGCATGTAAACGATTTTCTCGTTTTTTTTTATCATTCTGTCACAGTTAAATGTTTTCTGAAGTTAATAAACATTGCATTAATTTCTTTAAGCAAGTAAATTATTATTATTTCTTAAGGTGTAAAAATTGTAAGAAATTTACAGGCTCTGTGGGCTGAGTGACGTCGCAACAACCCTCGGTACTATGGTTATATATGCCCAGATTTTTCACATACGATATTTCGCATACGATATTCATCGGATAACTATCCGTCGGTTAAAAAATTGGCGAAAATAAATCATTGGTGTGCGTTATATAAATTACAGCTTACCGCATATGCTGTAACTTAAAAAAATAATCAAGGAACCAATGAAAGCGACATATGCAAATTTGCCAAAAACAGATTTAGAGATGTTTCTAACGCAAATAAATGCTTTTTCTGGTGTTGTTACAGTCGTGCTTTTGCAACATGGTACAAAACAATATTTGTATACATTTTCTTCGATTGTTCAGGTACATTAGTCGTGTGCAAATCTCATTTACAGACTACATATTTTAACGAAGATTCACTGAACTCTAATAATACTGGAACGTGCGCTGGCTATACTGCACATAGAGAAGGAGCGAGCGTATCGAAAGAGATAGCTCGCAAACTATCTTTCTCTCTGTCTGATCGTGTGACGCACGCGCACTTGAAGGTGTTGTATAGTCGCTTCAAAAAGTTTATCCCACTGAATTCTATTACTCTATCGAGATTGTACTGCAAACTGAGAGACAATGCTCTTTTTTTCTCTTAATATAACTATAATGACGCACGAGGAATTCAAGACTTGACTAATAATTGGAAGTAGATATGTATACCTCGGTGACGCTCCGATATAAGCAAGATCTGAAATCGAGGAATAAACTTTTTGACTGTACTGTACAGACAGAGACCAGGATACCAACAAGCGTCGTTCGTGGCTATCTCTCTCGATACGGTCTACCAGCGTCAGCGCACGTTCCAGTATTAGTAGAGTTCAGTGCTCGTGAACCATGCATCCTACGACAAAAATAGCAGAGACCTTTTTTGTAGATAAGATAATTCCCTATAACTTTTACGGAAAACTTTTTCCTGTATAGTGCAAGGTTTTTTATTTATAGCGCGGCAAACTTTTGCAAACATGGGTTATTTCAATAAATGCATAGTTAACAGTTAATGTAACGGTAAAAATGGTGATATTTGGTAAACGGTTCAATTAAACTGTTTGTTTTCTCTATTAGTGCATGGTCAATACATATTAAGTTTTCCCATTGGGCTCAATTCACCAATTTTCAAAGTGCTGTTTTGTGTACAAAAGAATTGAGATCTCGGGATGAATCAAACGGTCCAAGTATATTTCTGGGCTGCTTAAAACACCCCCGATAAGCCCAAATCCGTCAAACCGGAGCAAAGTTACGGGAATTTGAAATTTCGGTATTTTCAGGTTTTCGAAAAAGTGGACAAAAAATTGAGAATTTTTTTTTTTCGTCTTTCACCATATTCTTCAGGCTGCGTAGGGGAACGGAAATTTTCCGCTGATTACGAATCACGTCGAATTCTTTCCTGAATCCCAAGAATTCGATATGAAAACGTAAAAAAGAAGGAAAATTGCAAATTGCACATTTTTTTCTGATCTGAAATTTCACGGGTTCACTACAACCATTGTAACTTTTTGCTTCCCGAAAGATTTGAAATTCTATTTCGTGCCTTTTCTCTTCGCAATCGTTAACGCTTCAAAACGTCGCTTTTGCGATTCATCAAAATTAAGCTACAATTTTTTTTTTTAATTTTTTATTTTTCACAAATTTTCAAATTCGGACCATCATTTTTATCAATTTTTCCATACGAAAATCACCGTTTCCACCAAAGAACGTTTTCCATGAAAACGTCAAAAAACAAAAAAAAAAACATTCAAGTCAACAAAAGTATTGGTAAAAGTGTCGAATCAGGGCTGCAGCTCAAAACTGCTCCAAAATTTTTTCTACCATTTTTGTTATCAATAAAAAATAATATCCCATGTAATATTGAGGAGAGGGAAGACTTCCAACGTCATAAAAAATTTTAAAAACCGATTCGACACTTTTAACATTATATATACATGGACTGCGAACTCTGTTTTCGAGCCTAAATTATATTGTAAGAAAATAAAAACAAAGCCCAGAAGAATGTGGTCGTGAGGTTACGCGTGAGTACAATCCGCCTTTTGTAATATATAAGATCGAACGAGGCGCGGCAGATGTTAATCAGCAGTACATCGCATGAATCACTGAATAGCTTCTTTGTACATTCAATATTATTCAATCAATACACACGGTATATGCTAATTTATAAGCCAACGAACAGATTGAAAGATCACTCCAGTAAATCCAATATTGAGTTCTGAATGCTGTTTTATTATTTAAAAAATTTTATAACTGTTTTTGAGTCTTTTTCGATCAAAAACTTTCTTCGTGCGCTTCGTGACTTTGAATTTATCGTCATTAAAAAAAAAAAAAAATTCAGCAGAAAAATCAATGAGATACAGTCAATTTATAGCCCTATTAAAAATAGTAATTGCAGTCAAATAAAAATTATCGAAAAAAAATAGAGTAAACGTACACCAGTTGTGGCCACTGTACCGTTTGTGGCCACTCCGCATTTCCCTCGAATTTTTCAACGTTTCAAGGCTATGGTTCCACTTCATCGAGCGTAATATTTCGATATTCGAGATGTTTTCGCACAACTATCGATTGCTCTATTGAATATCTGCTAATTTATTTCAACGAAATGTGTCAACGCTGAGCGGCTTGTGTAGATTTCTTGTCAGAAGTTTGAAGGGATCCCGAGATAAGAAGGCTACGGTTCCTCATGTCTAAAGTCATTTCGCCTCATCAAAAATTTGTATTTTAACAGTTAAAGCTCATTTTTTGGGTTCGAATCACGAAAAACTGACATATTATAGCTGAAATACCTGAAAAATATCCGCGGTGGCAGAAAGTGGTACAATCAAAATGCATTTGTTGTATATTTGTGGCCAGTTTATGGGTACAAATAGAGCACACTTATACCACTTCGGTAATATGTTTATGAAGAAAATAAATAACTATTTTTAACTCGAATCTGCCGTTCACTGATTTGCATCCATATCCCAATTCAAAGCTTAGTGGCCACAACTGGTACACTTCAGAAGACCAAAAGTAATACAATTGTGGCCACAAATGGTTAAAATGACAGCTGCAAGATAATTTCTTATTTTCTTATTTATCATTATCAGAAAAGGTTGTAAATGACAACAATTCGATTCTGTCTACCTCTTTGGTTATATCGATCACTTTTTTAGTTCTGAACTTGCAATAATGTGAAAACTGCATGTTCGAAAATATTTAAAGAGGCCACAACTGAGGTACGTCTACCCTATAAATGACTTTAATAATATTTAAATAATAGTCGCACTAGCCTGTATTCGAGCCAAAAACGTCAAAAATTTGCTGAAACAAAGCCTCGAAAAATTATTTAAAAATCACCGAGTACCCATATAATTTTAAATAAAAATATGCAGAATGGGGTTTTTCAATTATTTAACCGGAAGATAATTGAATATCATAAATAAATTAACAAAAATCAAACGACTCATGCTCAAAAATCGAAAGACTACTATAAATTTTGATATAATATTCTTGAAAAATCAATCCTGGCTTCGCTATCACAAAATTCGTTTAATAACAACAATTCAGCGTCCCTAAACATATTTTTTTATCTACGCCTGTAGCACGGAGTCTTATTCGCGTGTTAATTCGAGATGGCAAAATGAAGGTCTATCGCAGCTCATTTTTCACTCGAACTTTCTCTCATATTAAACAATAATGTCTCACAAAAAATGGCTCTTGAAAAACTACCAAAAAAATCGGATGGCGATTGCATACGATTTCCCGATTTTTTCGCTCGCATACTTACGAAATCTCAGTTGAGCACAGAGGGGAAAAGATTGCCCGAGGAAGATTCTTCAAAATGACGAAAATTACCCGCGGTAAAAATCGGTAATATAATTGCAGGCGAATAAAAGTTTTAGTTTTCTTCAGTCCAAGTATATAGGGCATTCCCTCGTGAGCAATTGCAAATAAGTCCGTGTACGCGGTTAGTAAAAAAATACGTAAGAAAAAGTAAAAAAAAAGCGAGAGTCCATTGTTAATTACGAATGTATGGCTCGTAATTATACCGTACACTAGAGTTTTTTTTTCTTCCTCCTCTTCTTCATTTCTTCTCGGACATGCCGATTGTATACACACCACAGGTATATGTTCGATACGCGCGCCTCACCCGATCCCAGATTACGATCCAGCTTCTTCCCACTCTCATACATATATATATATATATATACGTGGGCTCCTCATGTGAATCTCATCGAGATCGTACTTTCGTTCGTATACAATACGCAAGTCGTTAGTTCAGGCTCGACTTCGGTACGTTCCGCCACGATCGGTAAAATTCTCGCAGCATCACGCGGGGAGTTCGCATGCCCCGATGAATTCGCAACATATCGGCGAAAAAATTTACGCGGTTTTTTCCCCTCTTTTATTTTTTTATTTATTTATTTTATCACGAGTTATCGCATAAGTGTGTGTGTGTGTGTGTGTGTGTGTGTGCGTGACAGTGAACAAAACGCCGATCGTCGTAGCTTCAACGATTTTTTTCCCGATCGGGTGGTTCAAACCAGTGAATTTCATTTCTTTTTTTTTTTTTCTTTTCTCGATTACGATCGGTGCATTGATTAATATTAATTGGTACATGGCATAATTGGACGATTTTAATCGGGGTGAAATTTAACATCGATATTATTGTCGCTCGCAGCGATTCGTCGAGGCCGATTTATACCGGCGAGATGTTTCTTTCAACGCTCAGGTAAGAATTCTGATTGAAATCGAATCTTTTATGAAAATTTCCCGAGATAGTTCTTATTTTTTTTTTAAATTCATAACGATGCGGGTCCACCACAGTCATACGTTGATCAGGAAAAAAGGTTTTATCATTATTTTTCGTGTAATTTTTATTACGGGATATCGCAGGCATTCATTTATTCATTCATAACTTTATTCCTAACAGTGATATTTTTCAAATCGCCGATTCGATTATCTTTATTGAGACGTCATATTGGAAAACATCTGTTCAAAGTTACTTCTTCAAATGTCCTGTGAGTCCTTTTGCCTTTCGTTTTTGTTTTTGTTTTTTTCAACAATTTGAATTTTACTTAAAAAAACGGCTGAACGAGACAGTGTACTGTGGGTAATTATAAACAACTTGCGATCCCAATTCAGTTTCTATAGCTCTCCACCGATAGGTAAAGCCATTGCTAAAGATGTTTGACCCCATAAATTTTGAAGCCACGCCAGCAATTAATTTTTTTAAATATTGCCTTGAGGTACACCCGCTTTATTGTACCTCGTTATTTCATCGAGCAGACCGTGAAATATTGAGAAAAATACAAAAAAAAACAAGGCGCACGGCACACTTATAAGACGACGAGGAGATTGCAGAGTGGGCTCTTTTGTATAGTTTTAGCGTCGAGATATTTTGCCGGTTGAGCTGTACAGTGACATAAACCGAAGAGGCGAACAATTATTACGTGTCCAAGATACCGTATCTGGAATACAGTTGCCATATACGGATATCTCTCGCTATACATGAAATTCAACTGATCGCAATGATTGCAATAAGACTGCAGTCAAGACTGGGACTGCTTTATGCATACTTTTCATATTTTTACTTTTGTCTTTTTGCCGGAATGTTCAATTGTTTCGGCTATTGCGGCACTCGCTCGGACACTTAATTGATAGACAAAAAAAAAGTACCCGAAGCTAAAATGAACTTTGGACGTACGAAAAGTTTTTTACAATTGTAAGTTTGAAACATTCCTGATGACGAGGGTCGAATTTATTATTATGGCATAGAATCCAGCCGTTTCAATCTGAATAGTGTGTGATTAAAAAAAAAAAAAACCAAAAAAATCAGAAAGTTCAAATTTAAATTTATGGAAATACCGTTAATGATGTTGTCTACGAAATCGAAAAATGAAAAAGTACCTGTATAAAAGAATTCAGGTCTTTGAGACGAACTCTATAGCATGGGATTGCCTAGAGCTAGTTGCGTAAGGAAGTCACGAGGGAACCAGGAAGGATTCCGTTAAATGTCAACTCGGCTCGTCGAGCTGTGGGTATACTCTCTCTATTTATGTTTGTATATATATAAATACATAAATATCGATTTATATACCTTAGCGTGGAGATCGAACCTTCGCGAAAGTGTGATCATGAGGTATCGCGGGTCAAACTCAAGTCTACATATAAATAATTAATATATGAGCTCAAAGCGATAAA
This sequence comes from Rhorus exstirpatorius, assembly GCA_963564615.1. Lineage (NCBI taxonomy): Eukaryota > Metazoa > Arthropoda > Insecta > Hymenoptera > Ichneumonidae > Rhorus > Rhorus exstirpatorius. Next base: position 53,392,951 of record OY751313.1, read on the forward strand.
AAAAAAAGCGCGTGGCGCCATTTCTATAACCGTTATAGGGCATGTAAACAAAATGGAATCTCCGGTATGGGAAGAATGGAGCAGCGGGATTATCGAGAGTCACGAGTCCGTTCAAATGTCATTGGAACGACGTCTTATTAAATTTATATTCGGACAGACCTCGAAGCATTTTTTTAACCGTCTTTTGGTGGCTTTCCTTATTTTTTTTTTCTATTTCTCTATCCTAGAAACGAACAATCTAAATTTTAAATTGAATCACTAGCAACTATGAATTTGAGGAGAACATTTTCTAAGCAATATTAGAAAGAAAAAAAAAATTAATGAGCATTTAGGATTATTGAGAAGGATGAGATTTTTTTTTTGATTCGTGAAAAAAAAACTTTGATATTAAAAAGGTCGAAGCAATCACTGAGGCGCGGATCGATTGAATAAATTATTTGTTTACAAATTTCAGAACTGGGCAAAGTACCTGAAAGTACTTTAAGTACATAGTACAAAGTACTTCAATTAGTAATTACCAAGTACTTGGTACTTTAAGTTTTCAGGTATACATCTCGTAAGTTCTAGTACTTATATTTAAAGTATGGTGTTACTCTTTAAACTCATTTGATTTTGATTCGAGTACTTTTTGTATCAAAACATATTTTCACATTATACAATTTACTCAGGCTAGGCAGATTGGAACAGAAATATCAAAACGAAGAATTAGAAATGATTAAAAAAATAGCATTGACGATTTTAATTGACATTTACTTAGCTTAAGGTTTGGAAAAGGAAAAATAAAGAATCTAATACACGGATTTTTAAAAACGGAGCCATGCATTGATAATGACACCGTAACTACCGTAGCTGCATAGCTTGAGCCTTTGAACGGTCATTCCTTACAATATTAACCAAAGATGGCGCAGAACGTTCCTCAATTATGTATGTAAAGGTGTTATATACATGCAACCATTAGCAAGACGTATTCAAAAGTACTCCATACTTGGTACTTGAAAAAGTACTTGAAGTAACGTAAAGTACTTGAAAGTTTAAGTACAAGTACTTAAAGTTCAGGTCGAGTACTTTGAAATTTAAGTACAACACTCGAAATACTTTTTATGTACTTTGTACTTCAAGTACTGTACTTCCAGTATATCGCAAGTACCGGATACTTGAAGTACTGCCCAGCTCTGAAAATTTTTCATTTTTATCGTTAAATCCTTCGAGCTAACAATAATTAATCATTTTTATGTAGCTTGATTGAAAAAAGAAGAGACGAGAATTATTACGAAAAAGTGACCATGGTGTTTTCAACAACCGCGCTTCTTTGCCACTGACTGAGTCTATAAGTATATAAGTATATAATGAGCACGATGAAATAATGAACTCGCATTGGTTTTCTAAAGTCCGTGGTAATGCACAAATAAATTAATGCTTTCATAATTCGTCATTGATATAGTTATAATGAAGATTAATGTGATACTTTTTTATTCATGAAGAAAATGTATACGGACAGAAAGATGAGAAAAGACGCGTATACTACTCGAAGGTAAAGTATTTATAATTAAGGTCAAGTTCGATCGTACACAAGTGTCGATTGTGTAATAAATGTTTTTATATTGTACGTTTCCACGAGATGTGAGATTATCATTGAGAAAACACAGCTTGATTATAATCTCTTAGTATATCGATAGTGAATAAAAAAAACTTTGATTTAAGGAGCCAATTTGTCATTATATGAAGGTACAGTACGTGTCGATTATTCTCTGGGTGTCTAGATATTATTTTTAACTTCAAAGTTCCATGTTCAATCGTCAATAATGCGTTCTTTCCTCAGGAAAAATATACAATTCAATAATAAAATATATAATGAATATATTTATAATAATATATAATATAATAAATTTATGTAATAAGATAAAATTGATTTTGTGCTAAAATTCAAAATGAAATAATCGATAAATAGATTTGTTCAATAGTGATTTCGTAACTATAATTGAGCAACGATTTTTGATGAGGTGCATGACGCGCTTTTTCGTGCAAGAAAGTATTGCGTAATTCATCATTTCCATAATGCAAATCTCGAGGTGTTAATGACCGTATCCTGGCGAGGTAACTAATATTTTTTTTTCGCGCAGAGAGAGGTGATCATGGGTGAATGCCGTTTTAAAAAATAATAATGCCGCAAGATTTCAACAGATTCGAACATGACGAGTGTCAAATATGGCACCAAGAATCGAGCTCGATTTGTATAGGGGGGAGGGGGGGGGGGGGATAATAACCGCATGGACAATTTGCCGGAAAGAAAAAGTTTTAGGTTTCTATAAAGATTATTTCATTCGAAATCAATCCTATGCGAACCAATTTAAATTTGTTTGAATAAATGAAAAAAAAAAAAAAAAATAGCAGGCATTGCAAATATCGTATAATCAATCACGTTTAATCATGCCACCAGAAATTTGGGGAGAAGAAAAATTATTGAACGCCTTCTGCTCTCATAATTTCAATGACGTTATTTTTTGTTTGTTTGTAAACGCTTAAATTTATTGAATTCAAATAATTATACGTTTGCACGTTTTTTTCGTGCAACTTATCCCTTCGAAAAAATACAAATCTGAATTGAATATGCGTATGAATGGATTAAAAAGAATCCGAATGCTAAAAGAATTTTAACAAAAGTCATTACGTGAACATCATTAATTTATACGAGCGGTGACATATTCGCGATGTGTAGCAAAATTTTTCTCAGAAATTAAATAGAATACTAAGCCGGAAATGATCATCACGATTCCCGAGGACAAATCCATATCGCTATATCGTGGGGCATCAAAATTGTAATTGAGACATTTTTTTTTTTCCCAATGATTTATAATGTCATTCACCGATGAATATTTCAACTTCCCGCGTCTGAGAGGATATAGAGACACATGCCGAAGAAAAAAAAAATTAAAACACCTCTCATATTTTCCCGCGTCGACACCATAAATTCGTTCTTGAATTTCACAATTCGTATTACGTCACGTTTTTTCGCCTCTATTCATACTCTCGCATTGTTACGATGATGACTATTGTAGCGAAAAAAAAAAAAAAATTAACTCGAATGGATGCGAGGGTTGTTGCTCCAATAACGAGAGATATACGTGCTCAATACCATCAGAGACATTCTCCACGAGTCTCCTCAATGTTTTTTTTTTTTTTTTTTGCTGGAACGAGAGTTTCGTCATGCCAAACGACGAAAAGAAAGGATCGTAAAATAAATGTCAACGCGGACGAATAATTATCGCGACCTCGTTAATCGAGTGAGCGATATTTCGTTATCGAGCTCGCGCGTGTATTCTATTCGTCGATTCTCAAAGATCTTGCCCTGATTGCGATATCCATTGAAACGTATAGTATATGCCAACAGAGATCTCTGGTTACCTTTGATCGTAATTTTTCTATTCTTAATTAATGTCACACACCATTTGCAACGAGCTTGCTTGAATGAACTTCTGATCCTACTCGAGACAAGTAATGTCAGTCCTTTTTTTTTTTTTTGTAGAAGTCTTTCGAGTTCAAGAACTTTCTCTCATTATATTGTCATGGACCCACGCCAGTAATTCGTTACAGCTGAGTGACACATATACGATAATTGTCTACTCTTCGCTTTTAGGTAGAAATTGTTTAGCCTTAATCATTAGGAAATAAAAAATATAATTCTCAAAAAGTTATATCTCGTATCTTCAGCGTAATATATTTTTCAAAATTTCGCAAAAATTCTATCCGATTGAAGATATATAACTTCGCGGAATCTTTTTATTATTTTGCAAATAAGCAAAAACTATGCCTGTCAACGAGATTAATCGATTTATTTTATGTGGATAATTTGTTTTTTTTTTTTTTTGGATAAAGCTTCCTTATACTTGAAAAAGAAAAAAAAAAAAAAAAAACAACTTGCAAGACAAGCCTGTGATCTTTTTTTGCATCGGGAAATGTGGAATCATCTTCATTGAAGAATATTCCTCGTCGTTTTTTTTTTTTATTTTCCAGCGCTCTGTCGTTCCTGATACTCGGACAATGCACGACCCTACCGCCACGAATGTTGCAGGATCTCGATGTACGCACGAATCTGTCAATGGAGAAGTACTACGAGACCGAGGAAACGATAAGAAAGTCCCAAACTCATCTGAGCCAGGATTCGCCATCATGGTATTTGGGTGCATCGCACGAGATGAACGAGGGAGCGAAAATACTTTCGCGTCGAGCATTGAGAAGCGAAACAATGGCGATGATCATTGTCGAGGCATTGAACATGTCGCCGAAAGACGTTGTCGAGCTTTTGCCCTCGGTCGGGACGTTCATTTGCTCCGGTGATACGGCAATCGATTATGCGAAGAGCAGCGTCGAGTGCAGGAGTCACGCGAGCCAGGATTATCGTACGCACACGGGAAGATGCAACAATCATCTTCATCCAACGTGGGGCGGTGCGCTCGAGGCATACGCGAGATATTTGCCACCGGAGTATCAGGACGGTGTGTCATTGCCGCGCACGAAACTTCCCAGTGCCCGTGAGATAACATCCAAGATTCATTCAGGCGGACCCGATCTCAAGCATCCTTATATCATGGCGATTGCCGCACTATTTGGACAATTCGTCGCGAATGACATGGCGCACACACCGCGAATAGAATTGCCCGATGGAACGAGGCTCAAGTGTTGCGACGTTGAGTACGAAAATTTTCATCCCGAATGCTTTCCCATTGCTGCGGACAATGCGATCGGTTGCATGGAGTACTCGAGATCGGCTCCGCATCCTGGCAACAGTCTTCAGGTGAGTCGAACAACGCGTGCGTGCGCCGAATCGTTAATAGTTTCGATTCAGCGAAATTTACGATTTAAAAAAGAAAACCACTCATTCTCATATATTTGTATCAATACACAAATATTGTGCAACTTTTGAAAATATTTGATACGAAGAGCTTCGGCTGGTATGAGAAATTTTTTATTTTTTTATCAACTCAGCAGAGGCCACTTTTATCAGAAGAAATTTCTGGCCTATACAATTCGTGTGGTATAGGACTTGAGAAAACATTCTGTGAAGGGTATATCTTGTGAAAATAATTGGTGACTTAAAGAAAATGGTTGAAAATGTAAAACTTGTTGTTTTTTTTTTTTCATTACTTTACTTCTTTTTTACTGAGTCATTGTTTCCTCGTTGGAAAAATAGTCTTTTGATTGTATTTGGCTAAAAATATAGCGTTGTAAATCGTTCTCTAACCTCAAACTTTGACTCTATCCGAGCGGCCATGACACTCGTGATCGGGACGACGCCATCTTTGATCCCGTTTCTTCAATCCAAAAACAGCTCCAAATCAATCGATGTACTTGTTCGTGCCTTTTCGTGAAAAATGTTAATGAATTAAAAAAGAAATATTTAATTTTAAGGTAGAACGATACCATATGTCAAAAAAGAGGGATTTTGATGAAAATTGGTAGATACATTCGAAATTGAGTAAAATGTTTGCTCGAAAAATTTCAACGAATTTGACCGTACCGTTTCTGAGAAAATTGAATTCGTTTTTTACATTGGATCTTATGGAAAAGGGTAAAAAAACCGCAAAAAACATTGAAAAACTACCTTTAAAAAAGCCACTTTTTGATAAAACTACCCGAGCAGAAATTTAGATAACACAAGAATATGAATCAACTCTCAAGATCACTCCTGAAAAATTTGCAGCAATTTCACCGTACCGATTATCTGCAATGTGCAAAAAATAAACAATAAATGCAATTTTTCGCTCTGTACTGATGAACATAGCTCCAAGCGCGGCAACGTTGTATCGACCAAGGCGCTCTCGTATACCTATATACAGCCCGGCTTACAGTTGACAGACTCGCTCACACACACACACACACACAAACGCATTGCAGATATTGACATGTTGACACATAAGCACGATATTGACAATTCGGCGTCCTACAAGACACGATTTTTTCCCCCTCGTTTTTCACCTTTTCTGCCTCCTATATTTATTTTTCATTAATTTTTGCTCCTTAAATTTCCTCCCAATTTCAACGAGCCTTTGACAATTTTTTTTATTTTTCGCTATTATAAATCATCCTTTCGACCTTTCCGCAAAAACATCTGACGAACGCCTCTGGAGCTTCGGCTTGGAGCTTGGGAAATGCAGCCATCAGTTAAAAACTGAAACCGGTATACGGCGTTGCCGCTGTCAAAGCAACTATTGCGAAATGTTTAATATGCAACGAGGAGCATTTTTTGTCGCCAAAATCAGGAATATTATGTTTGAAATAGTTATTAATGGTTATTTTTTCAACAAAAAGTACACAATCATCACCTTACATGTAAATTGAAAACCAGAAAATTAATTCACGTGCAGTTATGGTAACACGAATGGCTCCCCATGTTAAAGCATAGGAGTACCCCTCTCGCCGCCTGCGCCCCGCAAAAGAGGTAGCGTTCTACCTTAATATTACGACTTTTCCATTCCACACACGTTTTCAATAAATTTCCTATTTATTTTCCATTTGAATTGCCCTGTGAAGGGATGTTTAGGTCCGAGACAGCAGATCAATCAAGCCTCCTCGTATCTCGATCTCTCGACCATTTATGGCAATTCCGAAGATACAGCGAGAGCATTGCGTTCGGGCAATGGCGGTCGTTTGAATACGCAGCGAAAAAATTTACCAATGCCGTCGATGAATTCGGGCACTTGTCGTGCTACGAGCAAATCATTGCCGTGTTTCTTCAGCGGTGATTCGCGCATAAACGAGCATCCCGGCCTGGCGCTTATGCACGTATTGTTTCTACGGGAGCACAACAGAGTTGCCGAACAGCTGGAATTGTTGAATCCAATGTGGAACGATGAGAAGCTTTATCAGGAAGCGAGACGCGTCGTAATTGCCGAGATGCAGCATATAACGTACAATGAATTTTTGCCGGTCATTCTTGGCGAAGAAAACCTCGATAGGTGAGTCGATTCTCGTATCAGTATGAAAAATTTTCGACAATAAATTGATATATAATATATATATTGTTATAATAGTTCTCGTAATAACAATAATAATAATACTAATAATCATCATTATTATCATAATAATTAATATAATAATGAAGTACTAATTTTTCCTTTCACGCGCTATTTTCTTATTTATTTCCGTAATTTTGTCATTGATTTTTTTTTTTTTTCATAAATTAAAAAAAATGAATCGCCAATTCGAAGATTCGACTTGCGTTTAACGGGACGAGGTTACTTTCGAGGCTACGATTCGAGAATCGACGCTACGATCTCGAACGCCGCAGCTTCGGCGGGCCTATTTTTCGTTGCTGCCCTCACGCCAAAGACCCTCGACCTCGTTGACACGAGATCAACTGCCAAATCCGGCGAGAGATCTTTACTCTCGTCTTTCTACGCTCCTCAGGAGCTCTACGAGGCCGGAGCTATCGATCGATTGATCGCTGGTGCTACAGGTCAGTGCCTTTCTTAAGAAAAAAAAATCGTTTTCAAAAGTGAATGTGAAATTTCACGTTTTTTTTTTTAAATTGTGAGAAAAATTTGATGCATATATGCTTTTATTGGAAAATTTCATTGGGGTTTTGACATATTTTATCATCGCTAATTGGCTATTGTTCGAATGAAAAATCATTCCAATCGTTATTGCGATTTGCAGAATCAGATACAATTTTTGAGAGTTTCGTCGTTTGTTAAAAAAAAAAAAAGATTCATAATACTTTTTTGAAAAACGAAGTCTTCCAGACTTGTTTTTTAAATCTATATTTGCGAACAGAACTGTCGTGGCTCGTCGAATTTTTGTCGAAATTAGAATAATTTTGTGATTGTACTAAAATGTCTCCTTATTCGTCATTTTTTTTTTAAATCTTCAAGTCAATGCCTCTGGCTGAAGGTAGACATACTTTATAATCTCATTCCCCATTCAATTAAGTTCTCGTCGAACACACTCACAAGCTCCGGGCTTTTGAAACAAAAGTTTTGTTTATTTGTTTTTTTTGTTCTTTTCATTTCTTGCAATAATTATCAAAGGAAAACACTGGTAGAAGTAAAAGTGAGCCTGACTCGATCAGGGTCCACATGAAGAATGCACGATGATCAATTCACAGAGATAAAACATTATTTCAAAGCCGCAAGGTCTGTCCTCGATCTCGTAATTCCAAATTAAAAAAAAAAAAAAAACGAAATTGAAACAGCGGGTCATTCGAGAAAGCCATTGCCACCTGGACTCAACGAGATATTGCTCGAGAGATATTTTCACGATGGAAAAACTCTCGACGTTGCCGTCGATTACGCAGCTCAGGTAATACAGCAGGGCAGGGATCACGGTCTTCCCCCATACGTACGATGGAGAACTTTCTGCGAACTTCCGGAAGTCATGAGTTTTCAGGATCTCGAGGATACAATTTCCAAGGAAACCATCGAGAGGCTTCGGAGAGTCTACAAGTATGCTTCCCATATTTTTTATCCTCATTATTAAATCCTAGATCGTCACACCGCGGGTCATCGCATGATCCGGATTGATCAATCCGGCTTTAGCTTAAGATTTCAGGGCGCTTGAAAAAGCGATGATTCATTTACTGGCAATTTTTTTTTTTTTAATTTTTTTTATTATTAAAGTTACATATCTCATAAGCACGATTTTAAATTTTCAGCTAAAAATATTAAAAATCAATAGACTCATGATTTTTCAAACAAAATGTGATTTTAAAAAAACTTCAACACATTTTTTGCAATAAAAATAATTAAAATATTGCTTTTTTATATAATTTAAATATATTTTTTGATACTTGAGCTTCATTCGAGATTTTTTTCAAAATTTTAATTAAAGAAAATTTATAATTAAATTGTTAGACTAATTTTTTTGAATTAAAGTTACGTATCTCATGAGCACGATCTTATATTTTCAGCTAAAAATATTGAAAATCAATCGAGTCATGATTTTTCAAACAAAATGTGATTTTGAAAAACTTTAACACTTTTTTTGCAATAATAATAATAATAAAAATATTCTTTTTTTTTTTATAATTGGAATATATTGTTTTATACTTGAACGACATTCGAGAATTTTTTCAAAATTTTTGGATTATTAACTTTTTAACCGCAGCTCATGGAAAATTGAGCTGGATCACGAGATATGTCTCTATAGTCACAAGAACAAGAAAGTTGCGACAGTGTAGAATCAATTGACGATCAATGTTCGACGAACCGCATCGTTATTTTCGATCGTATATTTTGCCACTCGTGATTCCCCTCCATATGACGATCTTTAACCTCAGCCTATAGGAAACTGTATAATCTTTACGATTGAAGATCAATGCACGATTCGTAGGAATGTCGAGGACATAGATTTAGTGACTGGTGCACTCTCGGAAATTCCAGCCGAAGGCTCTGTCGTCGGTACGACTTTCCTCTGTCTCTTGGGACGTACATTCAGAAATGCCAGACTTGGTACGACGAATAACATTTTAAATCTTTTTTTATTTAAAAAAAAAAAAAGAAATTATCGAGCCAATAAAAAATCCAATGAATAATCCTTGACAATGAAAATTCGTTGGTTACTTCAGGCGACAGATACTGGTACGAGAATGGTAACGCGCCAGGATCTTTTAGCCCCGAGCAATTGGACGAAATTCGAAAATCCACGATGGCCAAAATTTTGTGCGACAACGGCGATAGGCTGAGAAGCGTTCAACCGAGAGCCTTCATTCTCCGAGATCCTTTCCTGTGAGTTGCAAATTTTTCATTTTTTTTTTTTTTGTTCTCCAATGACACATTTTCACCCTCTTTTACGAAATTTACAAAAATTCGTGGCCAAATTTTTCAATGATAAATGACGATTGACCGTGTTGAGAATCGTCCGCAAGGTATGGAAGAAAAATGAGCAAATAATGATGAATTATTATTTCGTTCGGATTGGTTTTTTTTTTTTTTTTTTTTTTTTTTCGTTTTAAACGTCGAACGAAAAAGCAGAGGTGTTGGGGGGTTTGATTCGAAGTGCTTTTGAAGGAAAGTGTATGGAATTTTTCAGGGAATATTTTGACCCATTGATCGTCAGTCATTCATGAAACTTTCGATTAATAATTTTTCGTTGTTAATCATTATTATTTTAAAAAAAATTAATAACAGTGATAATGATAATGTTAAATAAGAATAATAAAATTTCGTTAATAATAATAAAGATAAAAAATTTTTGAAAACCTTTTTATGGAAGAAGGGTAATTTAATATCATTGAAATAAATTTTAAAAAAGGGCGCAATATTTGAGAAATATTTTTCAATCCATGCGTGCTCGACTAACTTTTTTGAACTATCAATTTTTTTTCCTCCCTTTCAGCAACGAAATGGCCGAGTGCCCGATGTACTTGAACGGTGCAATGGACCTGGCGGTATGGAAAGAAAGCCAAAATGTATCCCAAGTTAAAAATTTTCGTTAACGTCCACGTGGCCATTTCTTTGATTGTTGTTGTTGTTTTTTTTTTTTTTTTTTTTTTTTTTTTTCTTATTTTATCAATTTCCTCGGAAGTTTCTCTCAGCTGGCTTCTTGCAACGATAGCAATAAAAATAAATAAATAAATGAGTTAAGTGTGCAGTGACAAAGCGATAATCATTCTGTGCAATTAACTCAACGTGGGGACGTCGATCTCGGTCAAACGATATGACCAAGATTTTTCTACGATCTGATTATTTTGTTAGGATCTTTGCAATTGTACATACATCGATTTAATAATACGTGTGAATATGAGAAAAACTGCGTGTCTTATTTTCATGAACAAATGCAAAAAAAAAAAATCCCATCCATCTCCCATTGAGGCAAAAATTTCCTTCAAGATGCGATAGGGCGAAACTCGCAAATTCTCCTGAAAAAAAAATAATTAATCATTCGTCGTTTTAAAGATAAATTTATTTTTATTTATCAAAAAGAGCTTTTCATTAAAACTTTCGTCGTTGTTTTAAAAACAACTTAAAGGCTTAAAAAAAAAATTTAATTGAAGGGATTCCTAAAATATCGCTTAAAGGATTCGTCGTATTCTGTGAATCGACTATCCTCGAGCTTCAAAATAAGTCAAAATTCATTTGAGAATCAAAGCGAGTCACAAAAAAAAAAAAAGGTGAATTAAATATTTTCTATCGCGTCATTCGGAAATCTGCTCTCCCGAAGCAGCTACAGAGAAAATACCATCTTTGTCTGGCTTTTAAGACAATCACGAATATTAGCCATTCCCATGCCTTTTACAAGACATTGCCCATAACGAGAAGAGTCGTGTCATTATCCGCTGACCGCGTCTCTTTCACCCGGTTGCACCTGTTATGGAACTAAGGTAACATTAGTTATCATAAACCTTCACCTTTATCAAATTACAAGGATGAAAAAAAAAAAAAAAAAAAAAAAAAAAAAAAACATAATAATGATGTCTGCTATTATACAACAGGTAGGTATTGATCTCGCACAACAGGTACTATGTAGTTTACGCTAGGTTCGTCGAAAAGGTCGTTGAAAAATCATGGTGCAATTTATCGAACCTCTTACGCCCGCGAGAGTCACTCGCGATCCTTTCGTGAGAAGTGTAAAATAATATTTACCACATTTTTTTTTTCTCTTTCTTCTCCCTCATAATTCATCGATCTCATATATGGGATCATTGAATATCCAATCTATTAAACGAAATGATTTTTATGCATATAATGACTTCGTCAACGTACAAAATGTTTTATAGTTTATTGCTCGATGAATGAAGTTTGAATCTTCAAAGAAATAATCATCGTGAGTCATATTTTTTTTTTATGACAGTTGATCAAGCTGCTTTATTCTTCTTTCGCGTTTTTATATGTAGGAATAACGGGGCAATGAAGATAAAGGACTTGGGACGACCAATGTTTTCTTTTTAATTTAAAAAAAAAACGCGAGAGTCAACTTTCCGAATTTTTTTCTGTCCGAAAAATTAATTTTAAAATTCTCAAAAAATTTGTAACGTTTCGTGGTCGTTGCATAGCTACTTCGTTGAAAATTATGGATAGTCTTCGGTGTGACGAGAATAAAAATAAAGTGGCTGACTTGACGTGGAATATGCATCTTTATTGTTTAGTGTGAAATTGAGGATGATGGTCTGAGAAAAGAATTCACAAAAATGGCGGCAAATAAATCATCAACTATGGTTATAACGACTCAAAGTAATTACAATAAAAATCATTCTCATTCGTTTCTTCCAAATGAGCAGTGTGACATTTGCAGTGTATGGTATAGGGTTATTGGTTAACGCGTTACCATTCACGAGCATTATAAGTTTTTCATGTAACACCGTGCTCGTCGTTGTCGCGTCTGGAAAGGACGAATCAAACGCCAAATGGCCTTTATCGTAATTTATCGTTATATGAAACGCGGGAATATCTCGCTTTTAATACATATATACACGCAGATACGTATATACACGTGTCATTCGCGAATGAAATAACAAATCAAATGGAAATTAGAAGGTATGCGATTGATTTTTCGCACTCCAGGAATTGTTACTTTCATACGCAATCAAGGACGCTTCTATGTAGCATTCGTTTTTTTTTTTTTTTTCTTTTTTTACCAAACCGATTAACCCCCGCATATTTGATTTTCTCACTTTTTTCTCGTACAGTGGCGCCACTGTTGGTTGGCGTGGAAGCGTCAGTGAACTAAATCGTATTCGCCATATTCATTCATTTCTATATCCTCGCATTAACTTTGGCGTTCGTCGCTCCTCTTTTACACGTAAATACGTTTTCATTTTGTTTGTTCAACAATCCGGTCTTTGTAAAAAAATTACGGTCTCTTTTGCTGTAAAATGCTTAACGAGGAACGAAGCCTTCAGCTCGAAATAATGACGGGACGGAATGATCGGTTAGTAGTTTTTTTTTTTTTTTTTTTTTTTTCGGTTCGGCAATATGATCTTGCGACCTCGCGCCTTCGGGCGTTTAAGATCGAGAAATGTGAATGAAGATCTTGACGGGCATGATATTGGGAAACGGATATAATCGGTGAGTAAAGTCACTGACACGCGCGTTCGGAGAAAAAGACTTTCAAACGAGGTAGAAAGAGAACTCGTTCGACAAAAGACTCGTTGGTGAACGGAGCGATTTACACGATAAAAATGTAAAAAAATATTCATTGTTTGCAGTACTATTCGAACGATAGTAATTTCGAGCAGAATCTTTGACACTCGAATAAATCATTTTCGGCTTAATTTTGCGAGTCAAATTTTTAAAATTTTTCGTCGCAAAACAAATTTGAAATTAACGAACGTTACGAAACAATGACGAATTCTTTTTCGTCAATTATATTTATCGACAATGACTATATAGACGCACACTTATTGATCTGTTCGATTACACTTGACGTTGATTACATAACTTTTGATGGAACGCGACTGCAAGGTGGAGATAGAGGGAAGAATAGAGTATAGGCAGACGAGCGAAGAGTTTAAATTCGACTGAGAGAAAATAACAGATCGGTATATACACAAGTACATATATATATGTATATTTAATATACGTGTTTAAGAGGCGAGAATGAATTTCTTGCAATGGCAAAGGAAATGCGAGGAACCTTGATCCGTTGACCCGGTTGTCGTGGCTCTTCGCTGAGGTAAAAGCAAAAGCTACCATCGAGGAATCGTGAATGGCGAGAAAGCTGAGAAATCGCTAATGTCGAAAACAACAATACCAACACGACATGGTGCCTCTCGAATTTCGTGACTGACCGACAACCCCGCCATCAACTCGTGAAGAGAAATTGACGAAAAATAACTTAAAAAAAAATAACTATTCAGTTCGCGCACTGTGCACGTTACCGATTTTCTTTCAGGCAATTAGGTCCTGCCAAGAATTCATTGATGAGTGCCATTGAGTTTCTCCATATCGTAATTATCGCAAAAAAATCATTCGTCTCTCATCGTGCCTCTTATTTCTGGTTTATTATTGAGCAAAGATTTCTTTGTAAAAATTATAAAAATTATATAAAACTCCCATTCAAGTTTCTTTAGTAAATTGAATTCTTATGACAAAATCTAAAAATTACTCTTCAAAATCTAAAAATTACTCAATCGACAGATTATTCAGAAATTTCGTGAGAAAACTAAAGAAAAGGTTCCTCCAATTCATTTTAAAAATTTTCATTGTATCGTAATAACTCTTTGGACAAAAGTACAGCAAGACTTCCTATTTACTACAGTGTGTTGTATCGATCGCTATCGTTTCATTCGATTTCTCGAGCAGCATATCCGAGAAAGTGATATTGAAGTGGTAATAACTTCCTCCTGAGAAGACTAGACGGGATGAAACAGTAGGGACATCAAAGCAGCTAAATTTGTGTTGAGAGTTTATAGCCCTGCTCGGATTCGAGAAAGGAAAGTGCGTGAAAGATATATTCGTAATTAACATTTTATTTATTTACTTTTTTTTTTTTTGTATTTACAGGAAATATTTTTCCTCAAGATTACTAACGATCCTTTCATTTTTCGTAATTGCTGTTCGACGCAGAGCTCGAAAGAGCTCTTTGCAGACGGACTTATCTTCTGCGGACATGAAATCAACAGCGAGTTTGAATCTCTTGCACTCACTGAGCGTGGATAATATATCGATAACGAGATTTTCATTATCGATGGATTTCAGAGATTCGAGACACGTCACGAGACAGTCGGTCAGAATATCCGGTGGAATTTCGCTTCGAAATATTTCATTGCTCAGAGCATGCCTGAAATATTTGTGTATTTTTTTTTTTTTTATTTTTCTCCCAGCAATTATCGTGCAATTTCTTCATACGAAACATGAGCTAATGAATTGTATCCAATTTATAACAAATAAAATTGATTTTTATGTAAAATTTAATTTTTTTTTTTCTTTTCAAATTATCATTTACCTCGATTCGTTCAACAATCGAAATCTGTCGTTGTGATCGACCAGTCTCTTCCATGCCTGCCGAAATTCGTGACTATTCATTGGCAAAGTATCGGTAGAGAACTGCAAAGACGACTGTCGATCAAGCCTCTTTTTCATTAGCTGATGCTCCGACTGCGAGCTTGTTTTATCATTCGCAATACAGTTCCATTTTACACCGATTTTCGGTCTCATATCATCGCGATCCAGGGGTTTCAAGTGTGCAGCATTCACCTGCAATGATTTTTCAATCGGGAGGGAGGGGGGGGGGGTAGAAAAATAACCAATCAAAGGTGTATCGATCATTGAATTTGAATATCTTTGATATTTCGTTGAAACGGTTTTTTTTTTTGCCACTTACCATTTGCCTGAAGTCTTCGTAAGTAGGAACCGATTGTTCTACAGCTCGAAATTTCGCATCGTTCTGCAAATTGTACAACTCATCGGCTCTAAGAGCCTCGTGCAATTCTCCCTCGAGCCCGTCGTAATCAATGGGCTCTTTGAAAGCTTTCATTTCATGAAATTCAAACGTCGAATCGCGATATCTTACCGATGACACATTTACGAGGGAACACTGTCAGTGATAAGCGTTATTACTCGTTGCTAAGGTGACTTGCTCCAAGGGTGTTTTCAACCCACATACTACTCGTGCGCATTTACCTATGCGGAATCAATCGAACATTTCGTACAAATATATACGATCATAAAGTAAGGGAACGAATAATAATTACAATTAATTTTTTTGTCGCCTGAAAAAAAGAAATTATTGCAATCTATAAACGGTCAAATGGGGTTGTTTAGCCGAATTTTTGGCCGCTTGGTGACTCTACAGTCAGTGGCTGGTTTAGACGCGAAGTTTGAATCGTTTATTGGATAAAAACTGATTAACAAAAAAGATGGATTCAAACAAAGTATGAGAAATGGAAAATAAATGAGTTAAGGGCGGAACTGAAAAGACGAGAAGAGCAAAATTTACAGGAAAAAAGAAAGATTTGCAGGACAGGTAAGTTTACGCGTGAATTTAAGGTTGTGCGTTGTTATGTTTATACTTTATCAGGTTTAAAATAACTAACATGTCGAATAGTTAAGTTTGTAATTTTTTTATTTCTTATTTGGCAAAACTTTTTTATCCGTAGAGTCCGTAGAGAAAAAGATCCCATAGTTCTCCGTTGAGTTTATAAGCTCGATAGAGAACTGAGATTTTTTATTTCTTATTTTGCAAAACTTTTTTGTCCGTGGAGTCTATCAACAGACACTGAGAAGAACTGGGATTTCTTAAAAATTATTTTGAATAATTTTTTCTGTATACAGTCTTGAGAAAATAATTTGAAAAAAATCCCAGTTCTCCGTTGAGCTTGAAACTCAATGGAGAACTGAGATTTTTTCGCTCCTTTTCATAACCGAATGAGAACACGATCTAAATGTACTGAATCAACTTTTAAGGTTATGACAACAACCATGATGTAAGGAGCTGTAGCAATAAACAGAGAGAATGTGCTTACAATAACAAAAAGCGTACAATGTTCATATACCAGCATGTATTATGTGTGAAATTGTATTTGACACTTTCATGTCGTTAAAACATTACTATAATAAAAAAACACATTCCATTTTTTATTTTTTAAAATTCACAGTATTTCAGACAGAACATCAGTGCCACCTAACGGTGGGTAAACAACCCCGTTGTAAACATTTAAAAAAAAGAACGGGCACTAGCAGCAAAAATGATCGATTACTTTGTTCAAACGTTTTTTTTTTTTTAATTTCAACTCTCTTCAAATCGTTCGGTCAACGTCAATTTCACAATGTTAAAATCATGAGGTTATAAATGTAATTCTTTCAATCAAATTCAATAAATATATTTCGGTATTTTTGTATTTCAAATTACAGCGTCATTATGAAAGTAAAAAATCCATCTTACCTACGATCCCGTAAGCAAAAATTCGCAGCAAGGATAACCCTAAATTTGTAGCAATACGAAAAAAAAAAAAAAATTAAATTAAATTTCGTCCGGTGATTTTATAATTATTTCAAGTCACAGCTCTGCTGAGATCAAACGTTAAGAATTCTTCCGATCCTGATGAACAATGCGATCCGTGGTACGTTTCCGTGCCGAGTGTCACGCATCTGTGGACTCACAGACCTCAGTGGCGAAGAAGACATAAAAATCGTAAAAAATCAAATGCTCCGCGATTTCCCCGATCGACGAATATGCGAATAAATGAAAACCGCGTGTTGGACACATTGAGAGTATTCGAAAAACCGCTATCACGTTCCTCGATATCACCGTGCAAGACTCTTTCAAGCGGACGGAACGTCGCGCAATTGGAATTATTTAAAAATTTCAACGTCCCATGGAATCATCGAGCTTCAAGCTTTTCGTTGAATCGACAAAATCACGAATTCGATCGCAATATCTCTGCCAGCGAATCACTCAACGATTTCAGGTACACCGTGAAGCTTTTCCTTTGACAGATGGATCAATATTTTCGTATGCGATTCGACATCATCGATCACAAAAAATCCTCGAGTACCAATTTTTTTATTTGGCCATCAAATTAACCTGACAATAAAATGGCGCAATAGCCTAGAAAAAAAGAGAATGACAAGAGGATGCTGAATTTATAAAAATTCAGAATATGAAAAATCTCACGCAATCCCCAAGAATCTTCGCTATACGTTGATACTTTTTTTTAATATAAAATAAGCTAAAGTTGAATTAAAAAACAATACCAAAATTTTTTTTATAAGTGATATAATTTTTTGAAATTCTTATAATTTACTTGTTTATTTTCAATTCTTATTATTGATTTAAATTTATTAATATACATTACTAATAAAAATAATTTTTAAATTTTTCATTGTTAGATATTTTTTCAGAATCTTTAGCCAATTCTATGTAAAAAAAAAAAAGTTTCAATGCTTCTTACGATGAATATAGATTCGACGCAAAAAAAAAAATTATTCGAAAGTCCTGAAAACGATGAGGACAACCAATTTCTCTTATCACGATATTTATTTAATTACGTTCGAAAAACAAAAAAAAAAGTTTCCCAATCATTTCGAAAGGCGATGAGAACCGTCCGCGTGTAATACCGTTATTAATTTAATCAGATTGCGAAAGTCGAGGGTACGGCAACTTGTTCGAATGACAATATCGCAAAAGCATCTCGATAGTACTCGAGACTCGGCCAAAAGTCGAGCATCAACGGCGAGGACTTTTAGTAGCCTGGAGGTTAACACATCGGTCCAGTTATCGATCGAACGTGAATTAAAATCGGATTGCAGCATACCCAAACGACATGTAACCTTCGGGAATTGCGTATCGGCGAAGAATCCATTGATCGACGATACGATAAGTCGTACGAGTACGACAATGAACGATAACGAGGCCCGTTGGCGGCAAGACAGTTACGTACGTTTGATCAATGACGACGACGACGACGACGACGACGATGACGTCTCGCTGCAGACCAATCTCAGTCATTTATTTTCTTCGATGATTTTCGATCTATCGTCAAAATCCTCGATATCGCTCGAGTCCTCGAGAAACCCGGAGTTACGAAAAATATCGAAAAGTCAATTGAACAGAGAACGAAGCGAAAGTATGTTTTACGTAAATTCATCGTACACGAAGGAAAGCTCGTATGATCTCGTGCCAATAAGTAAGATCGCCTCAATGGAAAAACATATCGATCGTCATGAAACGATCCTCGACGAGGGCAGTGATGATAAGAAAGACCCGGAAATTGGGGAAATATTGACGTGGAAGAATTGCACGAGTGGGAAAAATATTTCTGACATGAAGACATCGCTGAGGAACGACATTGAGCCGGCTTATCGACGGAGCATCGAATGCATCACCGTGGAATTGAAAAACATCGGTTCTTTCACTGACAAAGAGCACGTCGTCGATGCCGCAAGGAACATTGACAATGCCACGATTCCTTACTCATTTTCCTACAAAAATCATATCTCCACCGACACGAGCGATCTCCATCAACTCAATAACATTCCGCCATTGATTCCTATCCTTGAATTATCGAAAAATCCTCCGGAAAACGTCGGTCTGAGTCTCCGTGAAATGATCGATCTTCTTCAACGACCCAGATATCAATTGGACGCGACGCTTCATCAACAGTTGTCACCGAACCATGGTAAAACTTTTGCCGATCACGGGACAACAAGGGGAATCGGGAATATTAAAAAAATCGATATGTTAGATTTGAATGAAAATTCGAGAGGAAGCGTGAATAAAGTGGACTTGCTGAGGATCGATGCTGAGACTCGCGGGGAGTACGAGTCGGTTGTCATCGAAATGAAAGAACTCGATGAAAATTATCGGGCAGTGGATCTTGTTGAAAATTCGACATCGGAGATCGATAATTGTAACGAAGAGTCCGGTAAATCGATCGTCGTGAATTTGCCAAAAATCGATGAAAATTCGAAACCCCAAGCGTCATCAAGATTTCGAAATGCTCGCACAGCTTGTTCGGGATCCGGCGCGTGTTGCCTGATTTGCGGTCGTACGAAAATTGACAATCCCAGGTAATGAAAAATTATGAAATCTTTGCGATATGAGAAAAATAAAAATTTGATGATAAATGATTTTTCATTAAAGATATCTACGACCAGCCTGTCGTGTCAAAGGCGTTACGCCAACTACCCGCTTGGAGAATGATCCGTGGATAAACGTAATGAAAAAAGTAATCAAGCACGATAGTCGCAGGGAAATTATTCCTCGGGAACGTGAAAGAAGTTTGAATGACAATGAGACCGGAAGTCCGGTAGTTTCGTTGAGTAAATCGGTAGTTGGGAAATCGAGCGATCAAAAAAATACGATAAATGCAATTGTGTCCCTCGTCGAGGGAGAATCGGGAAATTTCGACAAGGACGAAGACGAATGCTTCAGTGTGATCATAACGGAGGGAAAAAATTCTTTGGCCTCGATCTCAAGCGATGATTCGAGGGTATAATTGATTATTTTTAATCCTATAATCGCACAATTCTTCGCAATATATTCGTTCTTCAATTCTCGAATGAATGAAATTTTTCAATCATTCATTTTCGTTCCTAAATATATAAATGGAATTAATTTTTCTTAAAGTTCCCTTCATCAAAGGACCATCAGCCAACGAGATGTTCACCAACGGCGTCTGATTTTGCCTCTCGGAGCTCGTTCGATTATGCCGCGAGGGTCGGGATACAATCAGCGAAAACTTATTACGTGAGAGAATCCGTGAGAACCGTGAATTGTATGGCCAACCGTTTGCTCTGCGTAATTTCCGAGAGCGACTCGTTGATGGGTTTGCCACAGTTTTTGCCGAAAAAACCGCCCGACTGGTTCGGTCGTCAGGTGCCGAGAAAAAAATGGCCGCGAAGATGATATATTACGGGGGATCGGACGTCCGAAATTTCGAGACAAATTGAGCGGAGAGAAAAAACAAAACTTCTTTTTCTTTTTCGTAAATTTTTAAGGGTAATCCCCCGAGTGTAAATCGAAGTTGGCGCGGTTTTGTTCAAAATATCTCAGCGGTAAATGTGGTTATATAATCATTTTTGTAGAACGCAAAATTTTCTACAGCTTTTATTCAAGACTCTCTTCCTCGTAGAATTGATATTTTCCGAGTTGAAGAAGTGCGGCAAAGTTCGCTATTTTCAGTGCGCAATATATTATGCGAAAACATTTTTCGCAAAACTTTTACGAGCTGCAACTCGGTAAATACGAGTCCTGAAAAAAAAAGTTTAAAATGAAAATCGTAGAAAAATTTGTGCTCTTCAAAAATGATATCAATGATTTTTGTTGTCGAAGCAGTCGTTCTTGAGATATTTCGAAAAACATGAACATTGCGAAGAACTTGAATTTCTTAAAAAAAAAACTACTGGACCAATCTGGGTCAATGTTCTTATTGTGCGTATCATATGCTGAGTCCGTTCTTTTTTTTTTTTTTTACCGTTATTCCGTTTTGATATTTATTATTCACCATAATACATACACATAATTCTTTGCTTACATATAATTTCAAGCATGGAGCGTCTCGATGTCTGTGACTATAGTACCGCGGACTCTTTGAGCGCTTGCTCCTCGAGTATTTTCGCCTGTCGTTTCTTGTAGAGTTTGTCATGGATCCTCTTCATCTCGAGAATCTCTTTCATCTCTTCCTTATCTTCCTCCTTGGTAGAAAGATTTTGTGCAATTAAATCCTCGCGTCATTGGTCTTGTTTCGTCATTGAGGATTAATTATCACAAAGTTATGATTATATAGGCCTTCAGAAAAAGGCGGAACAGTAGTCTTACTGCCATTGGATTCCAATGGTTATTTCATTATTTGCGTGCAATCGCACACGTATATAGTTTTTGTTTCGAATATAGTTACACAAAGCTATCGAAATAATTTCTAGTTCAGATAATTGTTATCGAATGTCAATAGTGTCCCAACTTTTTATGATCAAAATGATAATTTGTATCGATCGGTGAGCAGGAGGTTACTTTTCCCGAGGCTTTGGTCCTCGTACCTTCACGTTTGATCTGCCACGAACACCAAAGTATCAGGAAGAACCACGAACGTCCGTATCGATACGAGTTTTCCACAGTTTCCCCGTGCCCAGGTACGAATTCAGCAAGGATGGGGGAGGGGGGCTGGCTCGGATATTTAAAAAAAAGGTAAATAATTTAAAAAAAACACACATATCTGTGATATTATTGATAATATAATGATTAGTGGACTTCGATGGCAGCATTATTAGGAAACACTAAGAATTATTGTGCCAAATTATTTTTTAAAAAAATCGTATTACACCCTACCGACTGATTCAATCGAAGTACGAGGGCTCTTCGGCCATCCGACATCGGTTGAGAATAATCCATGAGCTTCTTCAGTCTCTCGGCCGGACTAACGCCGCGTTCGACCACGAGAACTATGCGCGCCCACTGTGAATTTAAAAACGCGTCAACTCGTTTTTTTTTTTTCAACGGAGGATCCTTCGAGAATAATTCTCGCTCGTGCTGTGAAAGGTGCATGCACCGTGGTGGATTTAAGTGCATAACTGTTCAATTTCAATGCACATGCGTATCCAGAATACGCGTTGGAATGATACGGAAGGAAAAGACTGGGGCGACTCGACGCAGCAGCAATATCTCCATTGCTTCGCTGGATAAATATTTAACAAAAGAAGAAAAGTTCACACAACTCCTCCAACTATGTCGGGAGTTGCAAGGAAATTTATTGCAAGGTTATACGCTCATGAACCAATTTTGATCATTCTGGGGAAAGGGATAACAGTTATATAAGATCGGAAAAGAAAACCTGCGTATCGGCCAAGTTTTCAACAGTTTCCCTGTGCCCTCGTGAAAATGCGATAGTATACGTGCTTTAGAAATGAGTGGCTCCGCGAGCTGGTCTCTAGGAATGGACTTGAAAGGGACGTAAAAATCTGAAAAAGCTACACACGACACAGAATTGATAAATACAAAAATTTTGTTTAAATTGAAAAAAGTGTCTCAAGTAGCCCCAGTCTTTTTCTGCACGTGCGCATATACAAAAGTGCCGCGCACACGAGGTGATTTATATATATTACGCAATGCATTCACGATCCGGTGCGATAGCAACGAGAGCATACGCAAACAAATTGCCTCTCCTTCGTGGATATATTAAATTATATGCGCTCGTATATGAGAGGTCACTTTTTCAAAAGATACGCACTCCCACACATTGCACACCGCAGGTAATGCTTGCGGTGCGCAAATATATATATATATATATATATATATATATATATATTTATGTATACAACAAGCAACGAGCGTGCTACTTTCGCGCGAATTGTCATCGCGCTCACATGTATATCCCGCAACGAGAGATCGCGAGTTCCATATCAAGTATTTATAAACGCGTCATTCGCGGTCCTCGTAACGATTTAAAAACAGCGCGATGACAAGGATTTGCGAAATTTCCCAAGAACGATTTAACTGTTACGCGGCTCCGCCCAGCTTTCGTATGACATTATACGCACGTCAGAAAAAAAAATAAATAAAACGTTTTCTTTAATCTCGCGCGAACTTTGCAGTAGGAAAAAAAGAAAGAAAAAGAAAAAGGAAAGTGATTATTTTATTTTCACGATAATCGTTGTTAAGAAGAATTCAGATTTGTATAATTTTAATTGCTAAATTTTTTCGACAAAATTTTATTTACGATAAAATATATTTTATTCTAATAACCGAACGTAGTATAGACGCGCGGTCGGTGCGTGCGGCTCTGGCGATCTCCCAAGTTAAGCAGTATTGGCTGAGGCCACTACTTGGATGGATGACCGCTTAGCCGTGCACCGGCTTGGCATGCCGACTACCGAGCGGGAGGCAGTTTTATAGTGAATTTCTGATGATGACACATTGGAATAAACTCAGTAAAAAAAAAAAAGACCGTCTGTATCGGCATGGGTTTTCCGCAGTTTCCCCGTGTCCACGGCGAATGCGAGATACAGTGTAGCTAAAAAGCATAGCTGCGGATGCTACGGAAGTTAGGTTAACTTAGCAAGGTGCGGGCAGGGAGTGATTAAATGGGAAGGGTTAAATACGTAAAAATCCGCAAGGGTATACGTTGGAGCACGCACGAAAATAAAATATATTTTATTCTATTTTAGGGTCAAACGTTTATATATTTTCGTGCATATTTGTATTTTTTTTTTCCGCGCGAGGGTCGATACATCGAATGAAAATTACATCATTATAGGATCAATCTCAATGATACCTGTCTCTGCCACTCGTTTCTCGTTTCCGCAATCTTCTGATAAGTATTTCCCATCATAGCAATCAGCATATTAACGAGTAGGATTGCCACGATAGCCATGTATACGACGAACATACACTGCAAATTAGAGAGAGAGAGAGAGAGAGGAGAGAGAGAGAGGAGAGAGAGAGAGAGAGAGAGAGAGAGGAAGGGAGAGAGAAATTAACAGTCGCTCTGTATCAGTCACGATCGAATAGAACAGCAGTATTGCCTCCTCCTCGGCTGTCTATCTAATCGATCGCTGTAACAACATCAACGTATTCATCGATTCGCATCATCAATATCGGCGATAAATCTGAAGGATAATACACCTCCTCGTTTAAATATGTTTCCGTCAATATGTCAGGGCGTGTATTAATAAAACGTCCATCATATTTTTATTGATTATTGTTACGATATAAGAGCTGACACTCTTTTCATTTTTGTATGGACTCGTGTCGCGTCCTCTCGTTCATTAATTCATTATGTATACGATTATGACCCGGTCGTCCCGCAGGGCCGTCAATATTATTCTCGATCGAGAATGTGAAGGAAAAGCGAGAGGGGCAGGGGGGGGGGGGAGCGTTTGCTCGTAAACCTAAATAATCTCAGACGAAAAGCTTTTTATATTATTCGAGGGGAGATGCATAAAATTCTTGTGTTTTTTTTTTTTTTTCGTCACCTTGGCCTCCATCTCGTGCTCGGTTCTCTCGAAAGCCGCGTAATAATCCCCAAAATTTGTCATGCTCATGAGAAACATTGCCATCACGCTTTCCATCGGCGATGGCATCGGATTGCTCACCGAGTCGTCGACACCTTCCGGTGTGTTTGGATTGTCGAATGACAAAAATATTATGTAGTAAGCTGTGAACGATAAACATGGCTTGTTATAATGTCCAATGGCCTTAGACTGGAATCTGGTATAAAATGTACGGTTTACTGTTTCTCATTAATAAACGACGAAATGGCCTCAAATACCATTGAAATGGCACATTTACAACTTTACCCGAAGCTTTACTACCCAATAACATCTGTACCGTAATTTAGGCTCTCCGAATAAGTCTATCAAATTACAACTCTAGCAGAAAGCAATTCTACCAGATATGAGCAGTACCTAAGATATCTACCCCATAACATTTATACCCAATAGTATCTCTATCCAATAACATCTCTATCCAATAACATCTCTTCCCAATAATATCTCTTCTCAATAACATCTCTACCCAATGAAATATTTACCCAATAACATTTCTACCCAGTAACATCTCTGCCCAATAACATCTCTACCCAACAATATGTCTACCCAATAACATCTCTATCCAATAACATGCGTACCCAATGACATCTTTACTCAATAAAATTTCTACCCAGTAACATTTCTGCCCAATAACATCTCTACCAAATAAAATCTCCATACCTAATAACATTTGTACCCGATAACATTATCTAATAACACCTCTACCCAATAACATTTCTATTTAATAAAATATCCACCTAATATTAATTCTCTACCAGATGCAAGCCTCTACCAGAATGAAGCTTTCGCTAACATTTCTATCGCCAATTTCAAGTTTACCTTATGTCAACTATAGATATATGTTAGCGCAAGCCTCAATCTGGCGAGACATTAGACGCTGCTCAAGTCTGAAAGACATACTTTTTGTAATAGACTTGTATCTTGGTAGCATTCTTCGGAATGCTTACATTTTGATAGGCATGTTATTGGGTAGTAAAGTTTCTGGTAGAGTTGTATAAATGTGTGCCCTTGGAATACTGATATACCAGTATAGCGCGTACGAGAGAAATAATTAAGCACGGAAAATCTATGATTTTCTCGTAACAAGAACAGGCGGAGAGTTATTGAAAAAAGAATAGTACATTTCGAGCTTCTTCAAGCTTCGATAGTGACGCTTCGGGTATTTTGGTCGATGTGCACCGGTGGACACGATGCAGTGCTGCAATTTCTGTAGAGAAATGCAGTGTTTGTTGTGAACAAGAAGATCCGTTAAAGTCAATGGCACTTTGCCGTGATATGTGTGAGAGATATAGAAAGAAAGAGATAGAGAGAGAGAGAGAGAGAGAGAGAGAGAGGAGGTGGTGGTGGTGAACGGAACGAGTCTCGAATAGTTAAGAATGGATGAATCAGTGAGTTCGCGTAGGTATAACTCGAATAGTATATAGTACTATTATATCACCCAACGTGAATTTCTGTTCGCGTTTATACATGACTCCCTGTTCAACAACCATATATCTATATATCTAATCAACACTTGCATAATGATAATAATCGTTCGGCACGCGCTAACGTAACATGACCTTGACATAATAGAGGAGTGATGAAAAGAGGATGGAGCATGAAGAACAGTGGCAGCAAAGAGCTCTCGGTAAGTGATGTATCACATAATACATATAGGTGTGAGTTCGCGTTAAGTGGATTATTATTATTATTACATCGTTCGTTTTAAGCTGTAAATGCGTAGCTATAGGATAATACGAATATGTGTACAATAAAAAAAAATAAAAATAAAACATGTCAATGTCGCGCATGGCTCGCATCAAGGGTTCGCGTCAAAGACAAGATGGCGTCATTAACGCTTGGATCATAAAGCTTATGACGCCTGCGCATCAGTGTCACGTGTGTCATACATTATACGTATGGATTTCCGTACTCTCCGATTAGATCATACGGAACGTCACGAGACTCGAGCACGCGCGCGCATTCCTTTTTTTTTCAATCTTTTTTTTCTTCTTTAGTATCATTGTGAATTGAATCCGTGGAACGTCACACGTCTCGCAGAATGCAAATTGAAACGAGCAATTATTAAACGAAAAAAGGAAAAAAAAAATCATTCTCCGTAGTACACACGAGACGAAGGGAAAGGCTGATAAGTTGTCAGGGGTCTTGGGGTGGTTCAAGGCTTCGATGTCTGAATATAATCAAGATTTCATAAATATTTATGAGGGATCTTTCATCGAAAATTCATTTTTCAATTATATCGCGTCCAAACTGACGTCATCAGCGTCACAAGCTTCGTACAACATTCGTAATTGGCTAAGGGTATTCTATTTTAAAGTGCACACACGATAATTCACGTCAGCTTCGTGTTTAGATCGACTTCTGGCAAACAGGAGGACTCGTTCGTTAGTTATCGATGTATGGGGTAACTCGGTTGTCAAGTTTTAGAATTTTTTTTTTAAGTGGTCCACTTTAGCAACGAAAAAATCAAAAATTTCAATAATATAGACTCTCGTACCATATTCAGGTACACGAATAATAAAAATGCATGGTTCCGTTTCATCAAAATAAATATATATGGAAGGAGGAATCTTACGTTTAAAAAAAACAAAATTCCAATCTATAAATTGATGATTTATTAATAAAATTAATTATTTAATAAAACGAACCGTTTCCGATACAACTGAACTGAATATCGTGCCCAAAATGATAGTTACAAAAATTTTTAACTTTTTTGTTTTGTCGGCAAACTGTAAGTTTTATAAATCTGTACGGATTCTCGGATATTGTCGAAAGGCAACGAACGATTGGCTCAATCGGCGTGGACTGGTCCATAGATTTACATTGCACAATTAGCTTCGACCGATACGCGCAACTTTGAATTTTTCAAAACGAGCGAGTTTTACGGACAAACGCGATGCCGCCTTACGACGAATCAAAGTTTCGCAGAACACACGTTATAACATCTTGAAGGCTTCTTTAAGATTTGGCACGTTTTATAAGCGTTCTAATGCACTAATTTGTCATTGACGTGTGCTCGAAGTTTGTCGGAAAAATCTTATATTTGGTCTTCGTATTTTTTTTTTTTTCCTTTTTTACAGTCAAACCTGGGGCACTGACTACTCGGGCACTGCGGAATCCACAAGTGCCGTTACAATATATAGAACCCCCATGAACAAAACAATTTATAATTTCATCGAGCGGAGGGTACCGATATACGTATGATACGGGCCTGGTGCTTTATTCTCATTGGTTAGTAAGAAGGTTAGGTCTTTCGGTCAGTGCCCGAGCTCAGTCAGCGTCCGAGGTCCGACTGTATTACTCTTTATCGGTCAAATCAGGGTCAAATTATAACAAAAAATATATTTTATTTATACTAAGAATAAAATTATAAAAAGAAAGGATATAATATAAATTAAATAATAAAATATAAATAAAATTGAATATTTGCATTTCACTAAAAGATTTGATGGGGGTCGTTCTTTATTTAAGATCTTTTATTTAAAAAAAAAACACTTTTAGCCAAGTGAGTGAATCTTTTCTGAAAAAAAAGTCGAAAAATTGTTTTCACCTCTTTCGTTTGAAGAATCAATATTACCGATTTTGAAATTCGACAGATAATGGCCCATATACGAATATGTAGAGCTATCACGACTGATTTATTGCGCAACGGCGTTAGGACTATTGACTCCTCAAGTGAAATTGATGGCATTCCATCGGTTATTTTATAACCAAAAGCTCCGGAGTCTTTTCATTCCGCTATATTTCGGGTAACAACATTTTTTTTAATCCTCCGATCAGAAAAACGTATCCAGATGGGACACAACAGTATGCGACTGAGATTAGTACGTGGGTTGTTCTTCGGGTTTACATTCCCAATCAAAAGTTTTAGTCGTTCATAATTTGAGTATTTCTCGATAAAAAAAAAAAAAAAAAACGAAAAAAATTAATTATATCGAAGGCCCTGAAAACATTGATTTTGAATAATAATAATAATAATAATAATAATGCCGAAAAGTTTTTAGCGAATAAAAAAAAAATCTTATAAAACAGCCAGAAGACTTTTTTCTCTCATAGGAAGCGAATTCGATGATTTTTTTCGAATAAATAAATTGAGCGTCCACACTTGTTTTTTTTTTTTTTTTATTATTTAGAAATGAATTGGGAGAAAATTTCAAAAGGTAAATAAGTATTTTTTTGACATTATTATTTTTATTAAAAATAAATGCTCTCAGGGTCTTGAAAATCGTCGTTTTTTTGCTAAAATCTTTATCACATCATGGTGGACTCATCATTTTCACCCAATCTCACTTTTGCCTGGGATTGTATAAACGTGAATCATATATCATCGAGATATATATCATCGCGAGCACGCGGAGTCAACGAAGCGCGAAGCTTAGTATTTAATCTCAAGAATTCGCGGTATGCCAAGAATAGTAATGTATTGTGTATTACATATTGAATTAGATGTTATAACGATCGTAGTGGAGTGTCATAACAGTAATACACGAACTAATCAATGAGTCTCCTTGACACTAGAAATTTCAAAGTTACTTTCAGTAATAATTCTTAATAGGGATAATCCTGACGAAAGACCATGTATATATTCACAAAGATTGTACGTCGAAATTACGATTAATTGTTAATTTAAAAAAATAGAACATCCAAATAATTAATCATAATTTGGAGTAATTTTTTTTTTAATTACAAAATTTCATGAAAGTAAACTTCCTTGAAAATAAAATTTATGAAAATTATTTTGAATTAACTCTCGAAATGAAAATGCATTCCTTCGATCGAATGATATTAAAATTTGCTTCGTTATTATCAAGAATCGAAATTCGATTCAGAAAAAATAATTATTTAACGAAGCAATTGCTGGGAAAACGAGTTATAATTCTATTGTAAGAATTAGGAGTAATTGTTATTTTTTTTTTTTCACTTTTTTCACGAAATACGACAATCAATAAAATAAAATTTTATAAAATTCGAATTTTCAAAAAGTTATTTATAGCGCATTAAATTTTTTCATTCGTATTAAGCCCATGTGCTTGCGATTCTCGTATATTGTATATAGATGCAATAATTTGAGTAAAATCGTGGGATAAATTTACCTTGAGAGAAACCCATCACGAATACCAGATATATCGAGACGAATCTCAATAGGTCACCCATGATCATGCGGTATATCATGACGACGAATGGACCAACGGTCTTGAAGCCACGACAGAAAAATAGAAAATACGGTGCCGTAGTTAGCATCACGACAACGGCTAGCATATCCTCGACTTTGTCGGCACAGGAGAGCCTCAAAAATGGAAATGACATGAGAATGCAGCACGAGAAGAGAAACATGACACGCGAAGGTGCGGTCATCTGGAAATTATGAGAAATCATAATTATCATTTAGTCATGTGTATCCACATAATATTTCATATTCAGGTGTTTGGAAAATTCAAAAAAATTGATTTTCACGTATATTTTTTTTCTAAAATATCCAAAACTTCTGTCACCAAAGCGCTTCTTAAGGCCGTCCTCTAGTTTCTCGGCTGTTTTTTTTATGGCTTTTTCAATAATTTTTTTACGGGCAAAGCATCGAAATAATCAATCTCATTATTTTTGCATAATCTTTATTAACATTTAAATAAGCTTTACAAATTTTTTGAAGTCAAAATATGTAATAGAATAGCAGTTATAGTGGCCGACAGGAAGACATCAAGTAATCGAAACGGTAACCACGATATTTCAGAAACTATTGCACCGATCTTGTTCAAATTTATACAGCATCTTTAATATGTTATAAGCCAGCGATTGAACTAGGATTATCATGATTGCTTCGATAGTTTTTTTCGTACGAGCGAAAAACTTAAGAAAAAATGAGTAAAAAATAGAATGTAATTTTCAAAAGTGTATAAAAAAGTCAATTTTTGTAATTTAGAATTCACTCTAGTTCAATCGCTAGTCTTGAATATGAAGATTAAAATGCCGTTTGGTTTTTTGATTTCAGATAAGCAGAACAGCCGCAATCTTGGTCACCGTCAAGCACCTCTTTTACTTGATGTCTTCCTGTCGGCCACTATAACTGCTATTCTATTATATATTTTGACTTCAAAAAATTTGTAAAGCTTATTTAAATGTTAATAAAGATTATGCAAAAATAATGAGATTGATTATTTCGATGCTTTGCCCGTAAAAAAATTATTGAAAAAGCCATAAAAAAAACAGCCGAGAAACTAGAGGACGGCCTTAAGGGGTTATCGCAGTCAGGATTTTTCAAAAATCAATTTTTTTTTTTTAATTTCATTTTCGTAATGTACGCACATTCAAGTATAGGTACACATAAAATTTCATGTCGATCCGACAAATATTCTCGAAGCTACGCGCACATTTGCAAAGACGCCCCGGAGCGTTTGAAAGTGCTTCAGAAACTTTGAATGCGTTTTTCTCAAAACTATGTTCTCCAAATCGTTGAGCAAGATTTCTCGAAAACGGCTGAACCGTTTCTCAAAATTTTTACACAAGTTTTGCGAATATATTTTTCAGTACTTGATCAAGGGTTTTTTTCTCGACGATAAATATTTTTCATTTTATAAACAAATTAAGGCGAAAATTTTTATGGAAAATCGAATTTCTTGTTTTTTTTTTTTTTTTGAGAAGCCACCGTTTTGTTAAAAATTAATATTTTTCTTATTATTTCGATTAAAGACCAGATAATACCTTAAATTAACGAACTCTTTTTTGTTTTTTCATTTCCGATTATGCAGTCCAGAGATATCTTGCCTTGCAAGACGTCTTTTTTTTTTTTTTTATAGGTGCTCCCGGAGATCGGTTATAGCGGCTTTAAAAATCATTATTTTTACAAATAAAAAATATCAGAATGAAGTTCAATGTTATCCCAAGATGTATATTAATTTTCATATTAATAAATTGAAATGTCTCTTCATGAAAAATCCTTGAAAAATTGGTTTTTTTTTCGGCCTGCTGACTGCGTATAACCCCTAAAATAGACTCGAATTATAAAAATTTTTTTTTTTTTTCATTCACAATAATATTATTAAGACCATTTGTTTTTTCATATTTCAATTTTTTTGTTTGTTTGTTTGTTTACTACATGCTCCAAAGCTTCGTCAAAATACGAGAAACTTCGCTGCAAGCGCGAGATCAATGAGACTTTTCGTTTTAACAAAAAAAATTACCAAATTTTCTATAAACATGTTGAGTCCGAGAAATCTTGCTTCTCGCAGAGCAGCTGCTATGTAGAGTATTGCACCGACCTCCATGCACATTTCGGCAGTCAAACGTATTTTTGCCACTGGATCCTCGAGATGCATGAGTCTGCATTCGTCGGTTAAATCTCCCCACCTTCGAGGGCAGTCATTGAGATTAAAAAAAAAAAACCACAACCACAAAAAACAAAGTTTCGCGTGCCTTAAAATAACGAGCAGCGAATCAACGTTCGCGCGATTGTCATTAAAGTCATAAAGAACGATCATGAAAACATATTTCTTTTAGTATTCTATTATGTATTTGAAATGAAAAAAAAAAAAAAAAACATTTTATTAGTAAAAAAATGTTTATCGTGTAGATTATAAATTTTTTTCGACGCCGCAGCGTTGCTGTCTGTTAAAACAAAAAAATTATAAATAATTGCTACTCCTTGATAAGTACAGGCATTATTTGAACCTATTTTCAGGAAAAAAAAAACAAAAATTAAAATGAAAAAGAATAGCGACACTTGGAGGGGGAAAAAAAAAAAAAAAACAATTTTAATGAGCAAAATGTTCGAGGTAATTGTGCAATTAAACCAATTTAGTGTCATTCCGATCGTGAGATAAGAAAATCGATTTATCATGCACCGTACCAGTCTTGCTCGTCTCCGTTATTATTTTTCCTGGCAAAAGACGAATCGCCGATTAGCGTAGCCACGGTTGAGCGAATATTTCTCAAAGCGTCACTCCCGACGTCGACTGGCCCATTCTCGACGTACGACGAGCTCAAATTTTTACCGAATCCCGCTCCAGATACGTCTCTCATAATTTCCGAAGAATTCGTTGCTCCCAACGTGACGAGACCTTGAAAATCCACGTCCGAATTTATCGCGTCTCTCATCGTCGTCGTTAAGTTCGACGTTATCTGAGACGCAAAGCTCGAGATCAACGACGACGATGACGTGATGTTCAGCGAAGCGATTAAATTCGACGCTAGATCGGTGGCAAGCCGATTTATTACGTGATCGAGGGATTTTTCGGTAACGTAATTCGATGATACGTAAGTCGCGGTCGAATTGAAAATGGAAATTGTGGATTTCGTTGAATTATCGTTGGCCCCTGTAATTGATTCCTCGGCCACTTTGGCTGGACCCGGTCGTAGGGTAAAACTTATCAGTGATAGGACAAAGTAGAAACAAAAGAGGAAAAATTGCCTGTAGAATCTGAAAAAGAGTTTTATTTTCTTCGTGTTTTTGGGGATTTTTTTAAAATTATGTATTCAATTTGTAATAATATTGATAATATTTTTACAAAAACCAAAGTTCGACCTCAACTGAGTGTCCAAAATGTCGAATAATCATTTTTTTTTTTTTTTCATTCGATTGATTATTTGCTCGGCAAATATATCTGATCTCTGCTACACGTAAAATTATTATGTCCCTATCTTTTTATTTTTACAGAATTTTCGTAATTGCCCCTTTACCTCGATTTAACGAATGTATTCCATTTTGCATTCAAAAGATCCACCAACACACCGTCCATAAGTTCCAAGTGTTCGTCTTTTTCCTAAAAAAAAATGTAGTTTGCTTCAAGAACGAACTAAATTTCGTGGTTACGATTTTTTTTCTTTTTTTTTTTTTTAATTTTATTTTTTCATCTTCAATTGAGAACTGACCCCAAAGACGACTAAATTCAGGGCCGAATTGTTGCTTATTTGACCGGTATTAACGTCAATGGTGTCCACTTGCGAGAGTGGATACGCAGCGCAAGTTATACTACCAATTTGCCAGTATATCTCTCTCTCTATATTGAGAATGTGAAAAAA
The DNA here is from genome assembly GCA_963564615.1 of Rhorus exstirpatorius. Taxonomy (NCBI): domain Eukaryota; kingdom Metazoa; phylum Arthropoda; class Insecta; order Hymenoptera; family Ichneumonidae; genus Rhorus; species Rhorus exstirpatorius. The sequence goes on from OY751313.1 coordinate 53,426,379, forward strand.
CATTTCGATTCTCGCTAATTTAGCTGACAGTGTCAGAGCGGTCAAGTGTTGGACATTTCTGATTGCCAGAGATGCCCCAACTTCGTAGGCCATGTCAAAAGTTGCCTGGAACAAATGAAACATTTGCCACGATCGGAATTGTTCAGCGGGATATTTGAATTTAAAAGAATATATTATAATAACATTTTTCACCATCGACGATTCGTTGCTTCGAGCACCGTGAAAGAAAATTTAAAGGATTAGGCAACCTCGTATGATATGGGCTAGACAAGAATGATTTTGTAGAACTTTTTTTAATGTAACTATTCGATCGATCTGTTTCAAATTTTATTTTATGGAATATTTTATCGATTAAAAAAAAAACGAAATTCTAGAACAAGTAGGAAATTATGCAAGAACTTAAGATTACATTCGCTGTTTCGACGATAAATATGTAGACTCACGAGCTTTTCGTAAATTACAAGCATATGCAAAACTGTATTGCCATTCGTGTCTTGCTTGTCGGGATCCGCACCTCGTGCCAACATCAAACGATAACATTCCTCCTGTCCAAGACATGCGGCAAAGCTCAGAGGATATTCGCCCCAATAAACGTAACTGCGATTCGAAAATCATGAATTATTTTTGAACAACGTTGAAGAAACAAAAAACAAAACGAAATCGAAACTATCAGACTTAAAGCAGTTATATTTTTTTTTTACGAAATTCATAAAACGATACAAATTTTCGATAACAATTTTTCGAATCGAGTAGATTTTCTTAACTTCGTATTAATTAATTCAATTGCGAGTGCGAGAAGGTTTTATAATTAAGAAAAAAAAATAAAAAGCAAATAAGGCAGACGAGAGAAAATTGGACCTCAGACGTCATTCGTCACTCGACTCGTTTGACTCTCGCGGTGAATGACGACAAATAGTATTACAACCAGCGAAAAATTAAAAAGTTAAATTTATCTGTTTGCAGGAGAAAATGAAAGTGATAAAAGTGCCGTCTATGCGAATCCTGATATGTGCACGAATAACGTGAGCAGGGTTGGGTTAAAAAGTCAAAGACACGAGAAGAGCGAGAAGTGCATCCAGAGTGTATCATTAGTTCCAGGAGATGGAAAACGAGCGCATCAAAACTATTATAGGAATTTAACACGTTGCACAGTGTGCTCTAGCTCTTATATGTGCAAGTCATATACTTTTGTCATCTTTATAACACTCGTATCGTCGTCTACCAAGAATCACTTTAGCAAAAGGGAAATCGTGCAAAACAAATAGACGAGATATACAGTTGAATTGAAAAAAAATCATTAATATTGATCTATCTGCTATGTATACGAAATACGAAACACTTTAGGCGAAAATATCATGTTAGAAGAGTCGTTTTTTTTTTTTTCAAATTCCAACAATTTTCCAACTAATTACGAATCGGTTTTCGTGACTATTGAAAAATAATGTTATTTACCACGTTTGTTTGTTTGTTCGTTCTGACATTTATTCATAATTACCCATTGTAATTAGTCTCCGGAGCCACGGAAACCCACTCGTGATCGAGACTGTCGGTTCTCGATGCTTTTTGATCCTCGGGACACATGAAATTGCCGAAACAACGCTCGTGAACGTCGGCACCACTGTCCAGCAAGTATTTTACCATTGCCGGATCTTCGTTGACTATCGCTATATGCAACACATTCTCGCCTAGAGTCGAACCAATAAAAAAAAAAAAAAAAAAAATCGTAATGGCTTTTAATTGCACAAAAGTTCAGGATATCAGACTCATTTTGCACGTATACACTGGGACCTTGATTGCGTGGATCTCTCGGGACCGCACCGAGTTTCCGAAATCAAAGTGGGGGATATCCCCACTCCTAAGACAATCTTGCAATGAACCAGAACGCGGAGTGATGGGGAGAGCCGAGGGAATCGAGACTGACAAAATCGAGGTTCGGCTGTACGAGTATTGTACATATCTCGATATGAAAAATAGATTATCAAAGTTATAGGCGTTTCGTGCGAAATAAGAGTGGCAATTTTTCCAATTTAATTGATGATTTCCTTCATTTTGGTGCCTGAAATCTTCTTCTTCATTCAATGACGAAAATGATTAAATAATTCTAATTACTTTAGTTTTTCTTTTTTTTTTAAATCAATATCTCCGAAATTACGAAACCAATCGTGCTCAAATTCAATACATTTCCTGGAGGGAAAGTACATATACGTTGGGAGAATCAAGAATAAATTCGTCGAATTCAAATTTAGACAGTGGCGCGCTGCCTACGGAATGCCCCTGATATAGCACATTGTATGACAGACCGATTTATCACACTTAGTTAATTTATTTTTCATATTTGACCGACGAATCGTGTGCAGAACTCATCTATATAACTGTTATACAATCACGAAATTCCAATGGAATTGAAAGAGAGATGTGTATAAATTTCAGCCTACCGTAATACTCGTCGCTGATGTAAATATCGTTAATGAGCTTCGGATAAAAACGCAATAGACGCTTTGCCAAATCGGCGTGTAACGCAGTCGCGTTGAGCATGCACAGATGCAAAATCGTTTCTCCCACAGCGCCACGTTCATTCAAGAGCCAGCAGACCTCTCGATACTTGCTCTTTTCTGTGTGAATTGACATTTTTCTTTCGAAATTCCGACTTTGAACGATATTTTAACATTTCTATCGTCTCTCGAATTACCTATTTTCGTTTCGTCGACATCATCGTCGCCAATGTCCTTCGTGATATCGTAGTCATCGGGTTTCTCCATTGCTCTCAGAACCGGCAACTTTTCGACGATGACAAAATCATTTTGAGGTAATATTTTCAAACGCCCGGATACATTTGTTTTTTTTTTTGGTCAGAATAATTTTTGACATGTACAGTGCTATTTATACGGATAATGAGAAAATTTTCGCTAAATCTCAAAACGCTTTGACTCTGTTTTTATAATGCATTGCAGTTGGACGAAAATTTTGAAAAATTCAACCGTATTACTCGTGACAGTGGAAAAGTCAAGCCGAAACTATACCGATTTCTTACAAGTTCGTTGCATTTTTAGGATACACAAACATTTATAGAATTACTCTGTCAAATGTTGGCTTTTTTTTTTAAATTAATATTTCACATATTTTGGGATTTTATCACGGAACATTCGGGCATTCAAAGTTTTTTTTTTCAGTGCATAAGAAACGTTTCAAGTCTGGTTCATACTATATAAAACATTAAAAATTTATGATTTTCTCAGTTTTTTTTTTTTCTTTTGTTTTTCGTGCGAATTGTTAAAGCATCTCAAAGATGTACCATTTTGTGACGAGGACGTTCCTTGTTTCTGAGCAAAACGAGCTTATCTATGGGTATCCATTTGCCCCTTCCCTTGTTGTAGAGAAATGGCTCGACTTTCGTTCTCATTGCGTGATCCAGTTCGGCATATTGCTTCGTTTGGGTTGCTCTTTTCATCATATCAACGAGCAAACCACCCCCTTTGAGTAAAACATCATATAAATCACATTGCTCAACGATTCGATAATAATAATAATAATAATGTCCCGAGTATTCTCGTTGCGTCATATATATATTTCGGCATCTTGGCCGATGAAGTATTTGGATCTCGTCAAATCACTCGGGCAGGGGGAGGCACTCGTAAACGAGAACACCAAGAAGGAAGAAATAAAAGAGAATATTGCAGCGTATGTTTCGAATTATAGCACTTCACTTGCCAAACTGGTATACTGACTCATCGGGAATAACGTATAACTGGCTCTTATATATATATATATATGAAAATTGTATGTGCAAAGACTTGCATGTTATGTGTTGCAAACCATTTATCCCGGACGTTCGTAAAATACTTTTTTTTCAAATTTTCGCACCGTTGATTTTACGTCTTTGATTCTTTCTCTCTATTTCTCTCTATGCTCTACTAGTTGGCAATTGGCTGAGACCGAGTAGAATTTTGAGCATTTCGCTGGAATGCTCGACAAACGAAAATAAACTGCGCTATTTTCGGTTTTGTGTTTGGTTCGATCAGGAATCGTTCGCCATTCTTGTGGCAATAACCATATTCAAATTCTTATCAATTACGAAGATTCTTTAAATTTTATTAACTCGGAGAAAATGATTTTATTTCGAGATATTCGGGATTTTTTTTGTAACTAATAATATAAATTATAATATAAATTATTCAAAGTTTTTTTTAAATTTTTTAAGTCGAAAAATGGAAGCTTTTTTTTAAAATACTTTTACTTGCCCTTTAAATCCACTAATTTGTAAAGTAAAATTGACGAAGTGTCGGTCTGCTTTTTCACGGCACTGGCAACATTGCTCTCGGTATTTCCCATCGTTGAGTATCGTAATTACAAATCGAGACTTATTCCATCTAGGATCACGAAAATTCAACGACTGTCGGATTTGTTGCAACGTACGATTCTCGTTTCTATGGAAAATCGAGATTATCGATTATACAAAATGTGCCCTGCGTGCGGTAAAATAACGCAGCAGGTGGTTTCCCGATCAATGCTCTATGCGTGATTGGAATCATCGAGGGTTTTTCTTGAGTCGTGGAATTAAATTATAATCGCGAAAACTCAAGATCTCCTCTCTCTCTCTCTCTCTCTCTCTCTCTCTCTCTCTCTCTCTCTCTCTCTCTCTGTGCGTCTGTTAGTCAGACTCGATGAGACGCCTCTTACGTCTGCACATAATTACGCAATATGCGAGTTAATCATCGCGGCTTAGTCGTCGCGAGAACATAATGCAATTTTTTTTTCAAATTTAAAAATGCCAGGATGCGGATATGTGATAACAAGAGAAGGATATCCGGTTCACGTGAGAGAAGAAAAAAAATAACAAACGCTTGACCGATAGATCCTGGATACGAGCAAGGTTTGACGAATTACCACAAAAATTGATAAAAATTTGCGGATCACTTATCCGCCACGTTATGATAACATTAGTTTTGCAGAAATGCGAATAATAAATAATGATTTTATCCACATCAATTTGTGTTTTCGGTTCAAAGACAATTAATTTGAATCGAATATTACAAATTTTAATTTAAAAAAAAAGCAGAATAAAATGAAAATAAATAAATAAATAAATAAATAGATTGAAGTCACGCAATGGCGTTTCGGCGGGATAAAATTTATGCTCGAAATGTACAGTCAATTTTACAAAAAAATAATATAAAAAAACTTGCGACCATTTTCATCCTTTTTGGTGACAGCTGTGTCTGTGTTGAGAAAAAAAAGGGACGAGACACGGCTACGAATATGAATTTAAAAAATTTAAGTAGCACATTCCTAAGTACCACGGGGAAATAAGAAGAAGACTCGATGATGATCAAGAGAGAGAGAGAGAGAGAGAGAGAGAGAGAGAGAGAGAGAGAGAGAGAGAGAGAGAGAGGAGAAAAAAATTAGGAAATTACGCCACTGTTTTGGCGTCAAGCTCGTTAACTATGGCGACGTAAAGATCGTTAAGATTCACAGTGGTTTATGCTGTATCAACTCGCTAAAAATGTCTTTGCGTTTTTACAGCTAATTGAAAATATCAGTTACTTACTGTAAATAACTGTATTAAAATTAATTAGCAGTTATACAATAATAATCCTTCAAAAATAACGATTTTTACATTTCTTTTTCTCGTGACTGGGTACTATTTTTGCTCCAAATTAATTCTGATATTGAGATTTTGGCAAATTATCAATTAAAATACTTGAGTAAATTTGAGGTTATGGGACGGAAACTTTTTACACCAGATACGATTGAAGCCAAGGATATTTTGTATATCCAAGTTATTTGAGTCCATGGAAGAATCAAGATTCGATCTTATTTTGAATTTTTCGAAAACCGTTATGAGCTTCAAGCTAGAAGGATTGAACGGTTTTCGAAAAATCAGTTTACGTAAAAAAAAAAAATATCATGAACCAAAGGGACTAATGTCCCAGGACTGCATGACGAATTCAGATGTCTCGTGCGTGCTCGTTGACGATTTTCATGCCTTTGCTGTGTCGTCTTTAAAAAAAAAAAAAAATGGCTCAAGAGCACATAAAATTAACTCCTCGATCTTCCCGATGGACTGTTAATCGATGACTGACCTACAAATTCTTCGATAGTGTGAGACATGCGACCGAGTTGTATATGCATTGCTCGACACCAGCACGTGTATAATATAATACACGATGCCTGACGATAAATTTTTGCAAAGAGTTCATAGCGTCTCATCCAACCTCTTATATACATATAAAAGGACTCTCCTGCGACATATGCTGCATGGCTACTGTGCGAGATTCTACGTCACTGATTCTGCATATGGTTGTCATTTCTTCGCATATAATGATATTCCTTGCACTATGCCCTCGTTTATTCACTCTCGAGAAAATATTACAGGCGCTTCGAATAAATGCGCGTGTACCGAAAATCACTTGAGAGAAATTAGTTTGTATAAATTTGAGACTTGAAAAGGTTTTGAAAATAAAAAAAATACATATATAAGTATATATCGCTAAAAGGTCGCTAAAATTTTTTAAAATCACTTCAAGCTCTTATAGCTTAATAAAAACTTAGTTGGCCCACTAAAATCGCCGTAGTTTTGATTCTCGAAAGAATTTAAAGTGTCCGATGATTGAATTCAAAGGGCCTCTCGTTCCTGACCTATACCTCTACTCCCCGGAACGAAATTTCTCCGGAAAATTCGATAAAAATAACCGTTCGATGTTTCCGTCAATTTTTTGTTGTTGTTTTTTTTTATTTATTTTAAATTCACTTTTTGGAACACCGAACCTGCAAAATATTTACGTCTTACGAATAATCGCTCGTTAGCGATCGGTATGAAGCAGATGGGGCGATGCTCGATTGAGAGAGAAAAAGCTGGGTCATCCACTTTTGAATTCGTTTGGCTCGTATAAACGAGAATAGACGCGAGTGGCTGTATAATACCGAATACGAGCGTAGTAACCGCTCCATCATTTACATTTCGTACAGTGGCGCCCTGTTGATATTTTCATCCGTTTACGCGATACGCAATTTAAAATTTGAAGAAAAGAACTCAAATTGCGAAAAGAGAGGCTGCTTATGAGTCGATAGCCGATGGATTTATAAGACAATCCGCGAAGATGGCCTTTACTCAAAATTATTTATTCAACAAAATAATTATTCGTAATAAAAAAAATTAATGATTTTATAGCGGCAATTAATGATTATATTCTCATTATTCTTATTTATTTTATTAATTCAATGTTATTATTATTCATTAGTGCCAATTATTAATGATCCTTTAGTAGCAATTTATTGATTGTTCTTTGATGAAAGATTTTTTGATTATTTTTCACTCGAATAATTTCATTCCCCGATGGAATTTATGAATCGATATCCAGCGGAAGATTAATGAGACATTTCAATTCGATCGAGCGATTAGATAATCAAAAAAAAAAAAGAGGATTCATCGATTCTCGAAATCTTGAAATGTATTTTCTATAAACTCGTGATTCATCCAGCTTGTCGCATTACAGATTACTTCATGATGCGTCACGCACCGACTACTATAATTTAATCCAGAACAGGCTTATCCGCGCGCGCCTATCTGAAATTACTGATAATTCGATTTGCTTTTAAGATAAGAAAAATTATTCGCAATCGCATTTCAACAAACGCGATACTATCGCGCGAATGAGGCCCCGGAGGGATTCGAACCCTAAATTTTCTCTTTTTACTGGACAGTCGCTTTAATCAATTAAGCCAAAGCGCCATTGCGTTATAATCGTAGAAAAAATGAGAAATATTTTTTTTTACAAACTTTTGATTAATTTTCAAGATAGTTTTTGGTAGAAAAATTCGGGATAAAATATTTCAGAACTTCCGGTATGAGGAATCAGAAGTGTCGAGAGCTCATCAGTGGACTTAATAGATCGCGAGAGTATCTGGCGTCAACTCTCGATGCGACACGTGTTTGCAACTGGCGCATTGACATTCACCATTATAGCTTATAGTAGTTTAGTGAGCGCACTATCGCGGAATGCTCAATGGGACATTTATTTCTTGAAAGCTTTCGCACAAGATCCGGACAATCCATAATGCGTGACGTGTGCTAATGTCGCTCGCACAGTCATATTTTACTATAAAGCACACACACGCACGCATGCATGCATATGAGCAGGTTAAGCATTCGAGTGACTGTCGTGACTCGATTCACCATTACTACTTTTACCATATTATGTACAGTAAAGGCATCTCATATCGTATAATAATAATCTCGAGAGCTCGTTACAATTCTATCGGAGGAGTAGAATTATCAGGAGAGTACAATGTTACTGATCTCTCGTACAAAATGAGATAATAATAGAGGACTCAATGAAAAATGATTAATTGAAAGTGATAAACAATAATGTTTGAGAAAACAAAAAATTGCTGTATGTATATTTAAACGACATGTGAGGTCTCGGCTTAATTAAAGGGCTATTTCCCGTAAATTGACGTTTTTTTTTCGGTTTTCTTATCAAAATTTTGAGCTTTGGATAAAACTCCAGTGTAATTTTTAATCAGCAAAAAATTTACGATCGACTAGAGACGTTAAAGATTAAAAAAAAAAAACATGAAAAAGAAAAATTCACTTTTTTCGGCACTGTTTTCGAAAACCTGAAAATACCGAAATTTTAAATGCCCATAGCTCTGCTCCGGATTGACATATTTGGACTTCTCGGGGGTGTTTTGAAAAGCCCAAGAGTAGACCCAGAGAAGGCCACTAAATTAATTCCGAGATCTCAATTCTTTGTACCTAAAAAAGCATATTGAAGATCGGTGAATTTAAGTCCAAACGGGGATGTATGGAAAAATTGGAAAAAATCGATGGTTCGACTTTGTAAATTTGTAAAAAATTATAAAAAAATCGTAGCTCGATGAACCAAACAGCGTTTTGAAGCTGAAACGGTTGCAAAGAGATTGAGTACTGAATAAAGACCCAACTCTTTCGGGGAAGCGAAGTAGCAGCGATTTTAGTAAACCCCAAACAATTTCTGAAAATGATGAAATTGTGCAATTTTTTGTTTTTCACATTTTACGTTTGCATCATTTTTGCTACGGTTGATTTTTTCGGTTCTTTCGTCCACTGCAAAGTACTCCGAATTCAAAATGAATTTTTCAATTGGCTTTTGGAATTTACCATCTAGATATATGTCCAATAAATAATTAATATTATCCTAATTTATTTATATATAGTAAATGTAACCTTACATCATTTCTCTCTCTCTCTCTCTCTCTCTCTCTCTCTCTCTCTCTCTCTCTCTCTCTCTCTCTCTCTCTCTCTCTCTCTCTCTCTCTCTCTCTCTCTTTCTTTTAGACTGATATTGTTATGTCTCACACTCTGGATGCTTTCGTCATAGCTCAGCAACGCAACACGATGACAATCACATCGGCAATTACATATGGTGACGATCGCGATTTATTGAATATGTCGTCATTGGATTATTTTGCACTTCTCGGGCATAAATGATATCAGTTATGCCTTGTCAAGGTGAGTCAAGCGATGCGGGTTTATGAATACATATAATATATGTACATCATATTTCGATAGTACACGTGTAATGGAGAAGCTATTTTTTCGCTATTTTTTTTTTAATTTTACATACGACTTTTTCGACCTCAGAAATCGATTTTGATTTAAAATAAAATATCTATAATATCTCCACATTAATTATAAATTTTAGCGGTTTTTGATGGAAAAATAAAATTACGTAAATGACAAGAATTTGAATATCTCCATTCAGCTTTAAGAATAAACATTTAAACATTATTTTTAAGTAAAAAAAAAAAATCATTTTTTACACATTCATTAAAAAATTGTGCTTTTTCATCGTCTTAAAATTGGCAGGTTATTCCATTATTTTATTAATTTGGATTTTTAATTTTGGCTCGAAATTTTTATCCCCTCCTACGTCACTTTAACGAATAGGCTCGATTTTTTTGTTTCGTATTTACAAACAATTAGCAAAGTATTCATTGCGAATTGAATGTTTTCGGCATGAACGGATGTTTGGAAATAACGGAAAAGGTGCAGTTCCGGTTTCACCATGTGTATGCTATATTCACATGGGGCACTCAATGACGAATCAGCCGAGTCATCGACCCTCATTTTTCTTTTTTTATTCATGTGTTTTAGAAAGCTCAAAAACACGTTAAGAAACATTTTTTTTTTCTTATTTGTTATAACTCACTCATTGATTATTTTAATTTAAAAAAATATAACTAAATTTATGGAGATGTTCCATGCCAAATTAATCTGCCTCAATTTTTTTTTAATTTTAAATACATGACTGGGAACATTTTTTTCTGAATTTTCAAAATAATAATTGAAACAACGATCAAATAAATTGTGTACGGGTTATACTTTATTTTAACATTTTTTAAATTTTCATTCGCCCCTATAGCAGCTTTCAACTTCGAACGAGTCTCGTAAAAATTTTTTTTTGTACGAAGAATTTAACAGCATTAATTTCCGTTTTTAATTCGTTTTCCGTTTGTCTATAAGGATTTTGAAACAAAAAATTGTTTTATCACGCTTTTTTAACCGTAATCCACGACATATTAATTTTGAAAGAATTTACAAAAATGAGGATCGAAGCCTGACTGGATTGCCATGAAATGCCCCATGTATAATGCATAATTGAGTTCGATCACCGACCAAACAGTTTTTGGCAACAGATTGCTCCGATTCGATAGCTCTGATTCACTTGCGCTCGAATTGATTATGACATAACGGTCGTCAAATTGGCATGATCTTGAACGAGGTCCACTCTGCACTGACACGAATTAAAAAAAAAATATTTATACTTATCGCTAAAGAAATGTCGTTTTCGTGTTTCTTTATCGTCGAATACGCGCCTGACAATTAGCGATATTTCGTAACTTTACGATAAACAAACGACTCGATTAAAAAAAAAAAAATAGAGCGCACCAATTTTTCGTTAAAATGATAATGAAAAAAAAAAAAATTCATCAAAATCCGTTGATAAATATTGCTAATAAAAATTCGCTCCCGTATTTATCAAGGCGGCCTATTGGGGTTAATCAGAGTGATTGACCGAGCTGGCCTTTTCCTTTTCGCGATACATTCGTTTTATAGTCCAGTCATTCTATAGCCAAAAAAGTAGGTTCATGATGCAATCTTCTACAAAATTGATTTTTCTTTTGGAAAAAGTTCAGGGGTGCCCCCTGAGTGTGATTTTAAGTTGGTGGGACAAGAGGGGTCGAGCTTCAGCCGCCATCTTGGAAAACACGTTTCATCAAACATCTCATGAACCGTGCATCGTATGACAAAAATAATAGAAATCTTTTTTCTAGATTATAAAATTTTCTACAACTTTTATTAGAAATTTTTTCCTGTATGGTGCATTGTTTTTTATTTATAGCGCGACAAACTTTTCCAAACATCATCATTTTTACTATTACCTCAACCGTTAACTACATATTCAGGGATAACCATGCTTGAAAAAGTTTGCCGCGCTATAAATCAAAAACCATACAGCACACAGGATAAAGTTTTTAATAAAAGTTGCAGAGAATTTAATTATCTACAGAAAAAATCTTTTATATTTTTGTCGTATGATGCACGGTTTATGAGATATTTGATAAAACGTGTTTTCCAGTATAGCGGCTGAAGCTCGATCTCCCGCATCCCGCCAACTTGAATTTACACTCAGGGGACATCTCTGAACTTTTTCAAAAAACGCAACATTGATTCTGTAGAAGATTGCAGAAAATATGGCTAGAGTGACTGGACTATTATGCAAAAAAAAAAAAAAATATATATCGAGACACCGTGTAAGAAAAAAAAACGATTGGGTTGTAAGCGTGTAAGAAAAAAAACGATTGGGCGATAACGATTTAAGATCACGGTGAGCGTGTCCACAAATTGTGGAAAAAAAAAATTTTTTTAACCTAAAATTAAGTTATTCGGGACATGCGACACTTGTGCCCCAAAAATAAACACTTTTTAAATATCAAAGCCGCTGTGCTTGAGCCAAATTTGCCGTAAAAAATCGAAAAATGACGTTTCTATGCTATTTTTTTTAACCCTGCAAAATAAATAAATAAATAAATAATCTATGAATCATAATGAATTTTTCCAATATTACACATTTTTCTGAATTGCTCGGGCTTATATGCATCTGAAATAACGTGAAAGACCTCGTGTGCATACAAATGTGCTCTCGTTTAATATATATATATATATATTTTTTCTGTGTACATTCATACATGAACGGGCGAGAGATACGACTAAGTAAATGAGTAAAAATCTTGCACTTGCACGAGGAATATGCATACCGCAGGAGAGCGAGACAGATAGACGAGAGAATGGGGATCAGACGAGAGAGTATGATTCAAACCGAATTGTGATATCACGACGAGGAGACTTAGTTCAGCTTTGAACGTTTACCTCCGCGAGCGTGGGTCAGTGCGGCTCGCGCTTTCGTGCGGCTAGCAACGAGATCTTCCTTGATCTTTTAGATCGATATTGCTGCTACGTGATTACTGCAACTCGCGAATTCCGTCTCATCTTATCATTAAGAGCGTACAGGAAATCTTTTAGTTTACGTAAATTGATTTTTCGTTGCGAGAGCGGTGTTTTTTTTTCATCGTTGTTTCGATCAGCTTGGAGAGAGGGACAGGACGAATCGGTAATACGTGAAAATTACACGTGAGTATTTTCATAGTAAAAAAAGGCTTTTTTAAAGTTTTTTTTTCTCAAAAAGCTTCAATTTTTTGCGGAATAATCCGTGAAACATCCACATTGGTGCCTGAAAGATAATTTCCCTTCAATTTGAATCATTGACTTTTGTTTTTATTTTCCCTGTGTAGAATTTTTAAGAAGTAATTCGAAAAATGTATGAAAGAAAATTATTCTTTTTTTTTTTTCACGACAAAGATCCGTAATGACAATTCTCATATTGAGACATTTGAATTGAAATAGTTCCCGCGCGTTTCAATGACACGTGTGTGCGTGTTTGTCTCCACATGGAATCGCTTTTGTACCATCTTGCAATGAGACAATTTGATTTATTTTATTTTATTTCATTTGCATAAAGTTTTCACTTGAAATCAGAAATGCATGCAGAAAAAGTCTGTTTAATCCTTCCATAATTTGTTCATTGTTCATTATTTTATAAACATAACTCACAGTGCTCGTAAATTCGATTTATCATTGAATAATCATTCAATTATTTTACAGTATTTGAATTCAACTATAGTGAGCTCGATGAATCATTGTACATCTTTTTTTTCATAATTGCAAATTTTTCAAGTAGGATTATATTTTATTTTGATTCTGTGTTCTCGTTCTCCATTAATGATTCTAATAGATCAAGCGTCATGTCAACAGTCTTGTATTTAAAAAAAAAAAATTTTTTTATCCTCATCGAACGACGAGAACATTTGTTTATCTTTAAGAAAAATCGCGGATTGCTGAATTACAGAAAAAAAAAAATAAAACAATTGTTCGAAAAAACAAATAGGGTGAAAGATTGGCAGGAATTTAATCTATAATTGTCGTGCTCCGTCATCGCGGGGGATAAACACTTCACACGAAACGTTCCACTTTGGGTTTTGCATACATCTATAAGCTCTTCGTAAAATTCTGACCGAACGTAAAAATAGCGTTGCGTCAAGGCTTTTTATCGGAATAACACACAATGCCTATATATACCGTTTGGCCCGCATTCCGAATTCATCAAAACAATCAACGAGCTCGAGCTTTAATATCGGGCTCGACGGCCCACTCAAAAGTTATCGGCTATTCCCAGATTATCTTGTTTTTATAATCATTCAGTACACGAAAGAAAATTTTCGTCGTAGATATAATTTTCAAATGTCATGATATGAACTTTTTGGAGATTCTTGAGTACCCTGGCGCAAGAAAAAAAAGTTCTTTTTTCATGAAGGAGCAAAGTAAATTTTTTAAATTAATCGATTTATCGAATATTCCCGCCTTTTTTTTAACCCATGTCATTTAAAAGAGCATTCGTAAATTTTTCATGCTATAGGTAGACGAGTCAATTTGAATATTTACTCCGGAACATTTTGCTTTTTTTTTTTAATTCAAGAGATATTATTAAAATGATTGTTACTTCGTTAGAAGTTCATGTCGTAGCTATATACACTTCGGCATACGATGTTTTTTTTTATTCAAAAATAGTGAGTGATATATGAGAAGACGTTTGGTTAATTATTCATGGTATAACCGTATGAACATTCCTTTTTATTTGAAGTGATAGGTATTTAAAACATGAAAAATCAGATTTCGTGAAATGTTTATGTCGTATATATATATTTATATGCCTCGTATAATGTACGCTATGAGTAAACATATTTTTTAATTCGAAGGGGTAGGTGTAAAGTAAATCAGAACTATTTAATTTGACATAAATCACTCGAGTGGAGGGGAGAAAGTCGAAAATTAAATTTTTGATATCCGGAGGATACTTAGAAAATATATTCAGTCAAGTGTGCTTCCTCCATGTACTATGTTATTATATATTCTCATACACGCAAAAGTTGGTTAATGCCAACGATAATATGTCACCTTCCCATATCACCGAATGTCCCTTCCGGAATTCTCGTTATCACTCACGCTCTCTCTCTTTTTCTCACGATAATTATGATAGTTTTGAAAAAAAAAAAAATCTTTGGAACGTTGAGTGGGACCTCTCGGAGCTTTGCCCTTATTACGTTAATGAAATATGTTTCCCACTTTACCAATATATATATATATATATATATATATATTTGGGAAATATTTGAAAAACTATCGCATATATTTTTTTTTTTCTGTGGGGCTAAATTTTACTAACTGGCCAGACGCACATCTCAATGAATTTTTATCTTCGTTTGCACGTAGCGATTTTACAAGTTGATTGACATTAAACAAAATGGCGCAGTTTTGAATTTTAAAAAGTTACGAAATTTAGCGAAAAATTAATGAGATCTTTGAGCTGTCAAAAAAAATACTAATTTTGAACTAAGGAAATCAAAAAATTCTTCATAAAAATTAGTTTATTAAATTTTTTTTTTTTAATTTTCAACCTTCACGCTGGCTTCACCCTCTTAAAAAATGGTCCCTGTTTGTATATATTTTTTTTAATACTTTGTTATTCAATTTTTTTTTTTCCTCCAATTTATGCGAAATTTCTGAAATATCTGTCGAGACGAGCTCTGTAGCATTCCACTCTTCGAGTAGCCTTCTAAATGACATATCCGGCTGATTCTTCGATCAATGATAATAAACGATGAGTCTTTCTCTCTCGGGACGCACCCGCGCGTCTTCATAAAATCCGTGCATATTACCACATTCGAGATCTCGCCTATATATTTTATAAATAAGATCTCGAGGGCGTCATCGAGACTTTCGAGCATTGTGGCATAGCTTCAATCGCTCGTCGACGACGCGATATTTGTTAACACAGTAGCGCCAAACTGTCCGTCAGCGAGACGAGAATGTATCGAAACTCGATTGAACAACAAAAAAAAAACAAGCATGCGTCTGTTTTTGAATCAATTATAGCGAAATAACAGGATATTTTAATCGTTCGATATTTTTATAAATTTTTTAAAAATTGTTTTACAAATTCGCGAAATTCTATAATATAAAAAGTGAAGGCTCGTGGAATTTAAGACTGTCGATTATGGATGCTTCAAGGTTTATCGTTCTGTTTTTTCTTTTTTTTTTTTTTTTCATTTTTTTTTTTTCATATTTATTCGTTTGACGCGCGAATTTCGTGTCAGATGTTTCATGCAAAAACGATCAACTCTCGAATTTCATCCATTATTTTTCACATCATTGAACTGATTCCTAAAACAAAAATGCTCAATTTCGGTAGAAAAAAAATCTCTGTAACAAATATATTTGGCGTAGTTGAAAAAAAAAACAAAATGGTGTAAGCGCATTTTGGAGTTGGGAAAATTAGATGAAAAGATTAATTGACCAAATCTGAAATTGAGCAAGGATCAGTGTTGGCCAACTTGCGATGGAATATCCCGTATAATGTGCAGTGTATAGCCGTACGATAAAGGCATGAGTATACACGAAGCGAGCATTTATGGACATAAATGTCAGATGGTGTATATAGAACAAGAACCTCCGAGTGATATGCCCTCTCTCATATGAATTTCCTTTTTTTATTTATAAAAAAAAAACGAATAATAAAAGTCGAATAATCGATGAGGGATTCTCATCGCTCGTTGATAATAATCGCTTGTCATTTTTATGAACAATAAAAATCAATATTGAATAATGGAAGAGAGAGAGAGAGAGAGAGAGAGAGAGAGTATGATTATACGAGCTTATCTCTCGGGAAGTAGCCAAAACAATCGTTCAAATACCAATGCTTGATAAGCTCTGTATTTAATCGATGGCCAAATTTCATATCAATAAAGTATCTGTATCAAATTCACAATATCCGGCGATGACAATCCGTAAGACTGAAATTTTTTAATTCCCTGATATACTTTCATCAGTGGAAATTTACGAATTAAATTATTTCTATGAAAGTTGATTATTATTTTGATTTTAGTTTCTGTTTTTTTTTTTTTTTAATACAATTTTTAATCCATCGAAATTAATCAAAATTTAAATATCGATCATTGATTAAACGAGTGTTTTGTACGATTAATTAATTGAATTAATATTTTTTCAGTAAGAATTTTTAATCTTCGCGTATGATATACAAATCTGAATAACATCAGCTAAATCGAAGATACTAAGAAAATTGATTTTGAATAATAATGACAAAAATTTATTTGGAAAAAAAATTTGTTTGAAAAATCAGCGTTAAACTTTTTTTGTTTGTTTTTTTTTCCTTCAATAAGGATGATTAAAATGAAGTGCATACCGAGTTAGTCATGCGAGATGTTAAATTAGTTTTAACTTATGATAAAAAAAAATTAATTCAATAGCCGTAGAATAATGGATGAATAAAAATGAAAAAATTTTGCGGAAATCAAACGATGCAAGCGTACCTGAAAAAGAAAATTCCAGTTCGATAAATCTCTCAGTGAATTATCATTATTTTTTTAAATTTCACGTCACCTCGTGCCTGAGAAAAACAATCATTGTTCATTTAATCTTGTTTTATATTTTAAAAAAAATTTTTAAACCCCCTCGAGGGCGTAAATCCGATTACGTTGTATAAAGTATACTCGTTCTCGTATTTGTTCATCGATAATAAAGTTTGGAGAACCTTGATCGAACAGTTATCGATCGCGATTCTGTTTGTTCGTGGATTTCTAAGGCTACGTAAAATAAATTCTGGATATCCGGTATAACCTTCAGTGCCATTTATATTTACACTGCAAGTATTTTTCAATAAAAATTTTTAATAAAAGTGCAAATTTTCATTCGAAATTCTTTTGCAAATTATTCAAAATGTTCCATTAAAAATGTTTAATGCTCGACCATGTCAAAAAAAAAAACAAAAATTCCGGATAAAGTACTCCGATAATTTTTTATTAATTTTGAGCTCATAAAATCTGTATTCTTTTTTTTTTTTTTAATCCAGAAATATTCAATCGTAATACAGGAAACTGGAATTTTTCGATTCGCGATATTCGAGATTCGTTTTTTTTCCTCAAATATATGTTTAAAACGTGCACCTATATATATATATATTATCGTTCGAAGGTTGCGACGCTCGAAAGATTATTGTCCAGCAGGACACCGCGAGTCATCTTCGAATTTCACGCGATGACGTAAATCCCAGTTATCTTCGCGAAGAAGCCACGATTCTAGTGCAGAACAAGTATATATCCACGCTGGATATAGACCATACTATGTACTAGCGAGATGGGCAAGAAAAAAATGAAAAAAAAAAATGAAAAAAAAAAAAAAAATGCCAACGGTATATTTCTTCAGAATGATTGGTCTCTCTCTGCACAATCATCCTTTCTCGCGAAATTCTCCTCCATTACCCTGCATTGGATACGCCGCGGATTCAGGAAGCGTTCGAGCATTTCTCGATTGAAAAATAAAATTATAATGACGAAGCCCGACGCTGATACGCATGTACATTGGCATGGGTTTGTTTTTTTTATTTTTAAGTTTTTCTTCTTTTCGACTCCCACGCTATCCAAGTATAGATTTGGGCTTTAAAAAAAAAATTTCACGATGTAGAGGAACGCCAGAAAAAACATCGTAAAAGGTCGCTCACTCGCGCAATTTATATTCAAGTCATGAGGAAACCCTCTTAGACTCATTTACAAGCGAGCGATGCCTTTTCGGGAGATTTTATTTAGACTTGAAGAAAAAAAAAAAAACAAAACAAAATCAAAGCACGGGAACGCTATTATTATTCAAAATTGGCATGCATCGAAATAAAAATGAAACTACTAATTCGAAGTTTTGTCGTTTCAATCTCAAAAGAATGTCTTGCGAAAAAAGGATTGACAATTATACGGAAATGGACAAGTATACTTTAATTATTCGAATAATAATTATTATTATAGAATAATATGATTGAAAATAAGCGGTAATTAATTAATTCAATTGAAAAAATGAATTATTCTTCTTTTTTCATAGCTTTTGTTCAACGCTTTTGACTGTTTGGCAATGGGTTTATGACAGAGCTGAGCAGTACTTCAAGTATACCCGGTACTTGTGATGTACTGGAAGTACAAAATACTTTAAAAGTATTTCAAGCACTGTACTTAAATTTTCAAATACTATCCCGTACTTCAATTACTTCTTCAAGTACCAAGTATAAAGTACTTTTGAATACGTTTTGCTAATGGTTGCATGTACAACGCCTTTGAATAAATAATTGAAGAACATTCTGCGCCATCTTTGGTTAAGATTGCAAGGCGAATGACCGTTCAAAGGCTCAAGCTACGGTAGTTACGGTGTCATTGTCAATGCATGGCTCCGTTTTTAACAATCCGTGTATTATATTCTGTATTTTTTCTTTTTCAAACCTGAAGCTAAATAAATCTCAACTATAATCGTCAATGCTATTTTTTAAAATTATTTCTGATTCTTCGTTTTGATATTTCTGTCCCAATCTGCCTGACCTGAGTGAATTGCACAATGTGAAAATATGTTTTGATTCAAAAAGTACTTGAATCAAAATCAAATGAGTTTAAAGAGTACGTAAGAAATCAAATATAAGTATACTAGAACTTACGAGATGTATACCTGAAAACTTGAAAAGTTTTTGATACTTGATACTTGACGTATTTCAAGTACTTGATACCTCAAGTACTTCAAATATTTAATACTTAAAGTACTTAGTACTTGAAGTACTCGGTACTTCAAGTATTTAAGATACTTGGTACTTGAAATGCACTAGTACTTCAAGTACTTACAATACTTTCAGGTACTTTTCCCAGCTCTGGTTTTTGAATCTTAAATATATAATCCGGCCACCTTGCGAATGAATAAATAAATGAATGGGATATTGAATTTCTTTATTATATCGCGTGCTACTGTTTCTCGGATGCTGCTAATTCACAATGTGCTGATTAGCGAAGGGACACTTGCGGAGTCGTTGCGATTGTGAGAAACTGAGTTGACGTAATTCGACATCGAAGCTCGTGAAGCAGCCCAGGTATACACCACAAGTAGATAAATGTTATATGCGCAAATTTCTCCACTGGGTTTCAACGTCAAAGTTCATAGATATGTATGGTTTTTCTCGTTTATTTTTTTATTTTGAATTTTTTTTCACAATATTTCAATGATAAAAGGATCACTCGAAAATTGTAAAGTAAAAAATAATGTAATTCGATTTTCGTCATAATTAAAATAAAATATTTACAACAATATTCGACGCGACTTTTTCTGCATTTTTATGCCAAAGTAAAATATTGCATGCGTAAAAAAATTTTGTTTGATTATTAAAAATACAAAAATAAAAAGAATTTAAAAAATCTATATTTTCAAAAATATTATTTTTACAGAGACGGAGAACATGTTTGCAAATTAAAAATAATACGTTTAAAATAAAGTTCTCGATACAAATATGAACATTCGTGTCAATCGAACAAATTTCATTTCGAAAAATCTAGGTCTAGTTGATTTATTTGATTATAAATCATGTCGCAAATCTTTGTCAAATATATTCCAGGACACGCGAGGCTCGTTAGTTTGTCATTCCGAGATTTGCATCTTGTTAGATTTTAAGAGGGGAAAAAAGTGTTCGAATGTACACGAGCATGGAATTTCTTTCAAGTGAATACGTACACAGAGGACTCATAGTATTCATTAATTAACCATATATATATATATATATATATATATATAGTCTACGACACAGAGGAGAAAGAAACAGACACATATACGTATGTAGGAAGTCAGGAAGATCAGTGTCAAAGATAGTGCACGAGTTAGTTTAGCAAAGCAAACGTGTGCTTCTGGTTATTTTCATGCAATATAAACTCTCGCTAATGAACCCATAAAGTTGGCATCATCGAAGCGTCAATTGGTACAAAAATCGATTATAGGAAAGAGCCCACACACCGAGCCATGTCGTTATAACGGTAAAGAATGATTAATTTTATTCCATCACGATTTTATCGAATTATAAAATTAATCGAGATAACGGAATATCGTATCTGTCAAACATTAATTAGAATAATAATTCATTCTCTCAATTACCTGACTCGTTACGATTATTTATATAATTCTTTATTTTCTCATCGAAAAATATTATTCAGAGCTAAAAAATCATAATTCGTCAAATACATTTTGGGTAAATAAACAATTTATAAGTGTTAAGATTGAGTGAGGAGTTTGCACATTTTGACATGTTATAAAATTCGTCTAATTTCGTAATTTTTTATAGCAATAGGTACGTTGGTATCTAAACATCTCGATTGCCAGAAATTCACACGATTCATTACGTGAATTGAAAGAAAAATATTTTATTGCCCAAACAGGTACATAAATTATTTTGTCACGACACAAACGCTCATCGAGCGTTATAGAAAAGGCTGCCGTGGTTTTCTGTCAATATGCTTTCTATGCTATATATACATGTATAGTTTTGAATAAAATTGCATCAACCAGAGCCATTCTCGAGCCAAAAATTACACTTATCGAGCAAACTATTGTCACTCCTATATATATTTATAACAGTAGACTCTCTGCGCTTAGCAAAAGGTGTCTGCTTTAACCGGTGGTTATTATTATAATCTCTCGCAGGGGGGTCAGTACGTGACTCGAGGCATTATCGAACGGTATACTCCTGTAATGAAGTGACAACGCCCGAAGATTTGTCGATATTGGAATTGTAATTATTATTTTACTCTCGTACAATCTCGTGTTCGGGAAATTCGTTACGAAAATCTGATTTATACGTAACGCAGCGAGTGGTTCATGTGGAATTTTCTTTTGAGAAAAGTGAAATAAAATTTTTGCGCGATAACGCGATCGGTATTTATTGAAAAATTACTCCACGAAGTTGTTTCTCCTCTTTTGAGACATTCTATGAATTTTTTTTCTGTTTGAAAGATTTTTTTTTTTTTTCATTCGGAAATGTTCATGTCAAAAGAATTTTATAGAAGAAAATAGAACATGTAAAATACACTAAAAACAAATTCACAGACTCGAAAATTCGTTGAATTGAAATTAATTTTTCTTCAAAGCCTCGAAGTTGATGAAAAATTAAAAAAATAAAAAATTCTTCTAATTAAATGTCCAATTTCTTTGTTAAAGAACATCGAGAGCACAAAACGTCGGAGTAAATACACGAAAAAAAAAAGTTTCCAATCCAGAACTGGGCAGTACTTCAAATACCTGTTACTTGCGTTGTACTGGAAGTACAGTACTTGAAGTACTAAGTACTTTAAAATTATTTCAAGTATTGTACTTAAATTTCCAAGTATACTCGACCTGTACTTCAAGTATTTTTACTTAAATTTTCAAAAATTTCAAGTACTTTCCTGTACTTGAATTACTCTTTTAAGTACTAAGTATGAAGTATTTTTGAATACGTCTTGCTAATGATTGCATGTATAACGCCTTTGAATATATAATTGAGGAACGTTCTGCGCTATCTTTGGTTAAGATTGTAAGGAATGACCGTTCAAAGGCTCAAGCTACGGTAGTTACGGTGTCATTGTCAATGCATGGCTCCGTTTTTAACAATCCGTGTATTAGATTCTTTTTTTTTTTCTTTTCCAAACCTGAAGCTAAATAAATTTTAATTAAAATCGTCAATGCTATTTTTTAAATTATTTTTAATTTTTCGTTTTGCTATTTCTGTACCAATCTGCCTAAACTGAGTAAATTGCACAATGTGCAAATATGTTTTGATACAAAAAGTACTCGAATCAAAATCAAATGAGTTTAAAGAGTACGTGAGAAATAAAATATAAGTACTAGAACTTACGAGATGTATACCTGAAAACTTGAAAAGTATTTGATACTTGATACTTTCAAGTACTTGATACCTCAAGTACTTCAACTACTTAGTACTTAAAGTACTGAGTACTTGAATTACTTGGTACTTCAAGTATTTACCTACTTGGTATTTGAAATACACGAGTACTTCAAGTACTTACAGTACTTTGTACTTTTTACTTGAAGTACTTTTTGGTACTTTTTCAGCTCTGTTCCAATTCTATTTTTAATTTCTCACTTTTCTCGATCGTTATGAAAATAGCAACATGTGGTTTGAGTGATAATGTGCTAAGTGGCATATAAATCTCACTCCCTATAATACCGTGTCTATGTGCCATTTCTCTCGAGCGTAAAATTATGACGACTGATTCTCTCAACATTTCACGATTCGATATATACAGTGATTTTGTTTCGCAAACTCGAGGAAACATGATTCACGAATTTCAAGCACAACGACGAGTATAGACGCTCGAGTTTGTGTTGGAATAAAAATGTGAAACTTTGAGGTATTTGGAACGGGCTCGGTTTAAATTTCTTCTCTATGGACGCGAGTAACGTGGATTACATCAGTGTGTGACGAGACACGAGAGCTACAATGCACTTGCTATTTTAGTCCTTCCTTGGCAATGAATTACGACGGTATTTTCAAAAACCTTGAATAATCGTAACGCGAAAAATTTATTAGAAAAATTGTTTAACAAATCTTCCGTAAACTTTTCCTTGGTAACCATTAAATAGATCCCTTAATTTTCCATATAAATTTAAAAGATGATTCCATCTTTAACGAAATTTCTGATTTATTTAATTGCCAAGTATTGATAAAAAATTAATTTAATGAGAATTTCTTTTAAATCCTTCTTATATATTCGAAAAAATCAATTAATTCTATTTTGTGGGAAAGAAATAACATTCTCTGATGAATAAACAAATTTTTTTTATAAATAAATTTATCAATAACTTCGCAGCATTGATTATTATTCGCAAATGAATATTTTCAGAAACGAGCAGCGATTAATAATCGAAATTCGTGAGTTTGAAAAATCTTAATCACGAATTATAAGATTCCTCGAAAGAAATTGATATTTGTCAAGTCGTGATTTCAATCGTGGCGAGTGTTATTCTCGTTTAAAATTATTTCGATGACAAACGACGAACGGACGTGTGTTTGACATTTATTATTGTTTCATTGGTTTCACTTCGTGTGTCGTGGCATTAATTATAGTTGGCAAAGCCTATGTAGAATAAAGCCAAGCAGCGTATTAGGAGGACGATTACTGTCACAATCCGTAGATTATAGCGAGATCTTTACTATATATTATACCGAGTGATGCGACACAGAAGCTTTTCCATTTATTCCCTCGACGAAGACACGTGAACGATCGTTTGGCTCTGCTCCCAGAGTGTGTTACATGAATGCAAGATAAATTCGATGTTATATATATAACACTTCAACATCAAAGCGCGGTATCGTGAACTTGCTTTATGTGGGAGTTTTATGGGTAAAGCAAAAGACTCGCGAGAACGATCGGTTTCTACTAATTTTGTATACGTAAACGCTACTGCAAATCCGTGTCCTCGTTGAAAATTTTAATTTTACGAGCTGTCGTTGAAATCTCGACCATTTCACAGACACTCGAATTTATACCTCTTCGTTCAATAAAATTTCTTTCGCGATAATCTCGTCGTTTCAACGACTCCATATTATACTCTCACCGACGAGAAGAAAATCAAAGTTATCCAAAAGTTACACATTATAGAGGGTCGGATTTTTAGTTTTTGATTAATTTTTTCTTGACTCCCGCCCGGCCAAAGCATAAATCTGGACTTGAGGGAAAATCTCACGAAAGGAAGACGCTGCAGAATAATTCTGAATAATGCCTCGCTCGACGTTTATATACTCAAGCCATGAGAGAAGCATACATGAGACTCAATTGCCAGCAAAACCCTTTGCTATTTTATTATTTTATTTTTTTATTGTTGTTAGTCAATAACTGTAGCAAAGCTTGGAACAAATTTTGCTTTACGTTCTTCTTAATTTCGATTGTTGATCGAGTACCAAAACGATTGCTCGAGCTCCGAGAACTCGCAGGCTGACATTTCATTAACTAATTACTCCGAGAAACCAACGATCATTGCGATAAAAGCAAATGGTGGAAGAGTACGATGGATCAAGATTCACATTTCTAGGACATCGCTCTGACAAGAGCGATCTGTTATAGCAGCATTCTCATTCGCCTACAGCGTCTTATCCTCTCGCGCGGATTCTTCAATCTTTTTTCTCAATGAACGAAGAAAAAAAAATACGTTTCTTTCGTATTTTTTTTTTTTAATTTTTGTAATTTCAATTTAATTTTTTCCCTTCAGCCTCAGAATACTTCGTTGCGTACGTACACGAGTGATTTTCTCGTCTGCGTCAACCCCACACTTGAAGGTGCGCATATATAGTTATCCTTGAATCACTTGTCGTGATTTTTTTGACGCGCCGAATATATATTGCATTAAACATGTAAATGGAATATGTTCCGAAGAGTCTTTCAATGAAATATATGCGTATCAAGTTTCGCGTATGACTCCGTTTGTATATGCGTGTGTGTGTGTGCTGTGTTCATAACGAAATATTTACAATATCCTCTCGACGAGACAATCCGGATTTTTTTTTTTTTGACGCCATCCTGCGCTTGTATAACTCCGCCATTATTAAATATTTTTCAACGAGCAAATTATTAGCGCACCCTCTACAAGACTCGTGTAATTTTTGTATGAACAAAGCCATGCTCGCGATTGGAAGAAAAAAAATTAATGAAGCGCTCATACGATTCATCGAAAAAGTCACGTGACGTATACACACGCGGATGACAAATAGATAGACAGTTAAATTTTAAAAGGATTACCCGAGTCGAAATTTTTGTCCTACGATAGGCCTGCAAAGTCCTACGTTCCGTAGAATGTATGATGACCTATAAGAGGACTATACTCTGTTCTGGTTTGTTTGGATTGGGCTTTTTGACAACCTCTTGATAAAGGATGTCCAATATTTGAAAAAAAAAAAAAAAAGATGACTTTACTTGGGTTACAGCTCGTACCGCGGGAAGCGAGAACGCGTAGCGCACTGAACACGCTACTATATACCTATGTAATATGGAAATATATAAATGTACATCGCGATTAAACGCGAAAACGAATTGCGTCTGTAGCATATGAGAAAAGAGCGCTACCCACTTGCCGTTCATGAAACTAAATGGGTCAAGAACGGTTTATTACGCGGTCTAATCGGCCGGTTGGCTTTGATAGACAGCCGCTTAATTTTCCCTCGTGCTTAAAACCCGCGTTAATTCGAATCACACACGTACACACTCACACACACACGCACATACACACACGCTGGTGCTTCCATAACGATGTACATGCAATTCATATAGCCCTATATAGCCGAGTAAACCGGGGGGGACACTGAAAATTGGCTACGAGCCAAAATTATTTCACGCTAAACTCGAAATATCGTCCGAATGCTTGCGACGAATTCCACAAATATGATGAATTCTAGCACGCCAGCCTGTAGACTCGCGTGTATGAATTTTCATTCAAGTTTCATTTGTTTTGTTTCTAGTTGGAGCAATATAACGAAACAGCGAGAGGCACTTGAATTTTATACGGCAATAAGGACAAGATCATCTTTGAGCCAAACACGTGAGTCTTTGAGATTTTCGATCAGTATCATTCGATCATATTCAGTCCAGCATGATTCACGATTCGACTGCTTGAATTTGGAAAAATAAAAATAAAAAGATTCTCGAGAAAATTCAAATGAACAAATTTTTATGAATAATTTTATATGACGCAAGCATAAAATATCCGATTGAAATTAATTTTTACTTTAAAATTTTTATTTTGTGCACGGAAAATGTTTACTCGGAAATTATATGAAGAGTGCGAAGGATTAAATTAATTTTATCCATTCGTATACAAACGAGACCAGAAAAACTTTGAGATTTTTGAGCTCCCAAAAAAGTATATGTTGGATGTGTCAACGTTCTCAGTGCAATTATACATTGGATATTTGGGAGAAAATAATTAATTATTTAATTTCATAAATAATGTTACTTTAAAAAAGCTTGAATAACGCATAAAAACGAAGCTGAGAGAAACATGCGCCGCAGACCGTTGTGCAACGTTGCCAGATCAATGTACCGAGTTAGTAAAACTCAACAACACTCGAGCTTGACTAGTTACGTACCGATAGAACTCCCTTAAAGTTTTCGCTCCGCTCCGCTATGGCAAAGTTAAGAATTGAACCTTAAGAAAAAAAAAAAAAATTCCCTGCCGGGCCAATTGTATATCGTTTTCATGACCCTAAAATATTTTTTAAGACAAAAAAAATTGAATTTTCCAAAATCCTAGAGTGGTGTTACCCCTTAAATAAAAATTGAAACTTTTATTACTTCTTGTTCCATTAATAAAATGTAAATATTAAAGTATACATAATTATCGATGGTTAAATTCCATAGGGGCGTATAAGCTATGCTTATAGATAACCGATACGCCCCTTTGGCATTAATCCATCGATATGTCCCCGGAAGAAAAATCGTTTTGATCTACACGCAGATCTCGTTTGGATTTACCTAGTTATTTTTTCGATCAAATTTTATCTGCGTAGATTTGAATTTTGATAAATTGTAAATCTACCTATAGATCTTCATTCAATTACTTAAATCGCAGCAGATTTACTTATAGATCTGAGTCGATCTAACGGAGATCTAGGATGATCTGATTGAGATCTAGGTAAATTTACGATTTTCCAAAATTTAGATTCACGTAGATCTAAACTATTTTTTGCCGGGGGGTTTATTTTTTTTTTTTTTTTTTACAAATAGCTCAATTGCAAAAACTTTTATTTTTAATATTACATTGGCTGTTTTATTTGATCAAAAAATTGTATGAAAAACATCGAGGCTCGTGTTGCGTGAAAATTTTTTCGAGGTCTCAATCTCTCCTTCTCTCTCTCTCGCTCTCTTCCCCGATGGAACATATGTAATCGATGTTCCAGTCTGGTAAATACCATCAATATTGTAATGCATCGAGAGCTCATTTGTTCTGGAATCTGTGCTATATCGTACGTAGCGAGCCTTGTACGAAATAGCTGACGATCCGTGCGATCGAACGAATGAAAAAAAAAATAAAAATAAAAATTGTAATATTACAGGCTTAGAAACGCCATGGGCCTGGGCAATGTATCAAAATGATAACGCGTATATACGAAGGAGTATAACGAGAGCAGGAATGAGAAACAGGACACACTGGTGTACTTTCGTGCCACAGGCAAATTGGCTGACCTCGTTGTTCACTTTTTCGAAGCACTTTTTTTTATTATTGTTTTATACTTATACTTTTATTATTGTTTTATACTTACTTTTTATAAAAATTTCAAGGGCTGAAAAGAATAATTAGAAAAAAGTGATTTGCAATGAGAAAATATGAAATTAAATTCTCTAAGACCGAAGCGATGTTTCACCTTTTTTTCTTTAATTTTAATTCTAAAGAATGTGGGCCAAGCATTGGTTGGGGATAATCCTACTCGGATTCTTTCATCTCGTTGCTTTATCTCGGGCAACTCCAAATTATTCGGGATTGCCACCTGGACCATATTGCGCTGGTAGATATCCCAGTGGGCAATGTTGTCCAGGACGACGGGACGACTGTAGCGCACCGATTTTATCGACTACCTGTTACTGCGACGATTTTTGCAATCGTACGCGCGAGGAAGATTGCTGCCCGGATTATTGGTCGCATTGTCGAGGAATTTCGTTGCCCGAAGGGCCTGGAGAATTTAGACGTAATTTATTTCATTTTTTTCCCCCTATTCTTTATTATTATTATTATTTTCAAATTTTCGTGATTAATGGGATATATATTAATTAGCGAGATTAATTTCATAAAGGCTCGGAATTTTAACGATAAATATATTTTAATCGATTGCGATTAAATTATACATTAAATAATTAATTTGTATATTCTAATTATATTCACGTTTGTCTTTGAAGAATGCTTCTTTCGAGGAAAGTACTACAGTCATGGAGACACTTTCAAGATAAACTGCAATGTCTGGTAAGTGTGATCGTATTTCATGTGTATCGTATGTCATCGTATTTCACCTTATTGTCGCTTCTTTAGATCTATCGCGTCGAGGGATGCTTTCTTTTTTTATTTGTAAATTTTGAAAAATTTTTTCGAAAAATTAAAAACTCCACAAGCTCGAAAAATTGAAATATTGAAAAGTTTTTTGAAATCTGCAAAACAGGACAAAATTTTTGGGCAATTTTGGCAAATTGTTTGTTTGTTTCCTATTAAATTTTTTTCCTATTTTAATTAAGTTTTTTTTTCCTATTAAATTGAGAAAAATGAATCCTTAAAAAATTAGCCGGATTTACGTTTACCCTTTTCGTGAATTATAATTCTTATACCAGCAAATGTTCGTCGCTTGGACCACGAGCCGAGGTACTTTGCGAGGAAAATCGTTGCATGATCGAGGCAAATTTGCTCGAGGAGCTCGATCTTCAAAATTATTATCTGGGATGGCGATCGACGAATCAATCGAAATTCTGGGGAAGGACACTCGAGGAAGGCGTTCAATTGAGACTCGGAACTCTCAGTCCCGCGAAATCGGTAAGAGAATTTTGTTTGATTCTACGCCGAATGAGGAGTTTTGGATATTTTTTTTTCTTCTAGCACTCGTGTACATTGCTTGATGAAAAAATTGAAATAAAATGTGAAAACTAAAAAAAAAAATATTTGAACCAGCCAAGTTGAGAGAACCTGAATTTTTCTGTACGAAAAAAAAAAATGCCAACGAAGTCTCAGTGAGAAAAAAATATTTGCCACGGTGCATCGGAAGATTTATTTATTTATTTTTTTTTATGAAATGTCGTTTTATCAGGTCTACAGAATGAATCCGGTACGAAGAATTTACAATCCTGACGCTTTGCCAAAGGAATTCGACTCGAGAGACGTTTGGCCTGGTTATATTTCGAATATTCGTGATCAGGGCTGGTGCGGTGCATCATGGGCATTGTCAACGGTTGACGTTGCCACTGATAGATTTGCAATAATGAGCAAAGGCGAGGAGGCAGTTGAGCTGAGTGCTCAGCATTTGTTATCCTGCAACAACAGAGGCCAACAGGGATGCAAGGGTGGATATCTCGACAGGGCATGGATGTTCCTAAGGAAATTTGGGTAAATACAAATAAATAAATTTATCAATAGATCGCGTTATTCCTCGATCGCACCGAAAACCCGTTTGTAATTTTTTTTTCCAAACATCGCAAAAGTCCCAGATATAGTTACAATTTTTTTCAGATTTTTCGATTCAATATTTTAGATTTTTTTTAAATCGACAACTAAAATTTTCAATTGATCAATAATTGCGACTTTTACGGAAAAAAAATTTTACAACATTGCCATCTCTTCATAGACTGAAAAAAAAAATCAATTTTTTCCAAGCAGACGATTCATTCGTTGTTTCAATTTTTTTTTTTTTAATAATCGCATAAAAAATAATGAAAAATTAAAACCCTGAATGAAAGGGAAACGATTTTTTTTTTTCGTAAAAATTATAGCTCTTATAATTTACAAGAAAATAATGAAATATTTTGAAAAAAAAAAAAGGATTTTCCAAAATCAATGGCCATATTACGTGTTGATATGCGGTAGACGATTGGAAAATAATGATACTTACAATACGACGATTGTTTGATATTCTTTAAAATGGAAATTTTTAATTGCTCAATTGATTCACGAAGATAGAAAACGAATCGTCACAATCCTTGCGCTCAGATCATAATGAACAATATTTTTCGACGATCACGAATATATAGCTTGGTCGACGAGGAATGTTATCCATGGGTGGGTAATACGGAAAAATGCAAATTGCGCAAGAGGAATAATCTCATGACGGCTCACTGTGCAAGTCCGCCGAATCCATTTAGAACGGAATTGTACAAAGTTGGACCGGCTTATCGTCTCGGTAATGAAACGGATATCATGCAAGAAATTCTTACATCCGGACCGGTTCAAGGTACATAAAAAAAATGATTATTATATCGTCGATTAACCCATTATAACGACCAAGATCGTTCATTTTATTTGAAATTTTCATCTACCTTATTGGATTCGCCATCTTGAATTTTCAAAATCTGATTTGAGATTCGTAATCAACGACCCCGAAACTTGATAATTATCATTTAAACTCATTATAAGCTTTGAATAACAAGATAAGCAAGAAATAATAATGAAAAACGAAGATTTTTGGGCTTTTTTTTCCTGAAAAAAAATCATAAATATTGAAAATAACGAATTTTTTTGTCATTTTTTTTGTGCAAAAACCGGCATATTTGATTTTGTCGTCGAAATTTTTCAATTTTGAGCCCGGATTCTGTTTCAGCACACCCGAAAACACAAAGAACCTTAAATTGTATCCATTTATTACTTTGTTACATACGCAAAATTTAGATTCAAAAACATGTTATAAAATCAACGATCTTGGTCGTTGATGGGTTTAAAAAAACGTCGAATATAATAACTATGGCCACGGACACACGTGATTTGCAAAGATCCGTGGGAACTTCATAGGGAAGTAATCGCAAAATCAACTATCTGTGAACCGATATAATAATCGTTGTTCGCATTCGATTACACAGCCACCATGAGAGTTTATCAAGATTTCTTCGTCTACGAGTCCGGTATCTACAGGCACACGAAGATCACGGAAAAATATCGCACGGGCTATCATTCGGTGAGGATCATTGGATGGGGCGAGGAACAGATATCCAATGGAATTCCCGAAAAATATTGGGTAAGAAATAAACTTTGTTTTTTTTTTTTTTTTTTAAATTTTTCTTTGGCTTTTTTACATGATTCAGTCAAAATTTTCATCACGACTCAATGAAGCAATCACTGCAAATTACAATTGATTATATTCGAAAGAAAATAAAAGTTAAATGGAGTTAAAAAAAAATACCAAAAAAGTATTTTTAACGAATGAAATATTCTTACGAAGTGAAGAGATCTTGGGATGAAATTTTAAATGGAACAATAATCGTATGTACAGAATTTGGCAATGATTAGAAGAAAAAAAAATTATTATCAATTTGATTAAACTTTTCATGATCGTTTTGATTAAAAAATGTTCATTATCGGTACAATCTGAGAGCCTTTACGAGCCAAATGGAAAATGGAACGGTATAGTTGCCGAAAATATTGCACAAAAAAATTTTTTTTTAAATTACGAATTGAAATGAAACTTCATTATTCCAAAAACAAAGTTCCAAAAGGGTTTGGATTCGAATTCGAATCGAGTATGAATTTCATTTTCACACGACAATGAAAAAACTTTTTATCTCCATCTCGGACCTGAGAAAACTGATTGACAAAGGGGGTTTTTTTTTTGTTTTGTTTCGTTTTCGTTAAGCTTGTGGCAAACTCGTGGGGCGAGGATTGGGGCGAGAATGGTCTCTTCAGGATTCGCAAAGGAACGAACGAGTGCGAAATCGAGACGTTCGTTCTTGCCGCATGGGCAAACACGATTTTAACCAAAGTTAGCGAGTAAAATTTTGTAAAATAAAAAAAAAAAAAAACAAAAAAAAAGGATAGAAAAAAAAGGATTATAATTACGAAAGCATTTATTTGAATCTCTGCCGATTCGCTGCCGATCGATCTACATATATACCGGTTCAACGTGACTATAATATGGTGAGAGTCTGAAAAAACGAAAGAGAAGCTTATACCGAGCTTGAAAATCGTGTGATCGGATGTACGATTGTACTGCTTAAAGTAAAATTTATAAGTTAAATATGATATATATGTAATGTTTTAATGTTATTCGTGAGTATGCGATGTGAGAAGTCGACGAGAAGATCTCTGAGATGTTTTTTTTTTTTTTTTTTTTTAATAATAAAAAACAATCGATAATTTCGAATGATTCGATTTATAATGAATGAGAGTACAACAGCGAGAAAATCGAGAGGATATTTTAGTCATGAAGAGAGTGTCGTCGATCGATTATAAAAAAAAAGTACGATTGCCAGTTGAACAAGTTTATTGTATTAATTAAATATAATAGAATTTAATAAATAATAAATATGTTAAAATAAAAATTTACGAACGTTTATTTCTGATTTTTTTTTTAATCCAAAGACTGGGGATGATCAAAAATGTACGGTAAGTCGATTAAATTTTTCATTTCTTTATTTATTGAAAAAAGAAAACAAAAATGATCGATAATCATGCCATGGATTGATATTGAAAGAAGATCAAAGCTCATCAACGGTCTTTAAAAAGATTTTGTTTGATATAGTTTTGTGTTCAACTGCTGATTACGAAAATATTGGTTATGTGAAATGAAAAATGAAAAATGAAAATTGAAAAATAGTAGGTCGCATTCGTTGTTCAATGAATCTAATGAGGTTATTCGTTATTTAAAGATTTTTATGAGAGACATGAATAAATCGATCGCCTTGGTTTATTCAGTGATTTTGGGTGGCCTTTTGAATTTAAAAAAAAAAATCGTAAGTCTTGGAAACTTCGAAAATATCTGAGGCAGCATATGGATGGGCTCGTTATCAGTTTGGCAGAATAATGGACCCATTAGTTGTTAAATTACCGCGTTAATATTGAATTAAAAATGGATATAATAATTCATACGGTAACTTGATACAACGATAAAGCCATTGCCGTAAAAAAAAAAAAAAAAAAAAAAAAAAAAAAAAAACACATTATTTATAACTGAATTCAAGTAACGCCGGGACTTGAAATGATTTTTTAAAAATTATTTTCGCAACTTTGGACGCCTCCAACACCTGAATTGTTAACTTTAGATATATGCGGTCGCGGTCTTGTTGTTTTTATAGATAATTTAATTCCCTGGAAAATGATCTATATGAGAAATTTTACTCTCTATTGCGCATGGTTCGAGCAGCGTTTCCAGCTGAAGCACAAAAAGTGCAAAATTTGCATTGTTTTCGTTTGTCCCTGGCCAAAACGTAGAGAGGGATGATAATGCACGATTCATGAGTTATTATTTATGCCATTTATCGTGAAAAGATGCTGAAAAAAAATCCAGAATTTTATTCTGAAAAAGAAGCCTAATTCGATGAGTTGAGCTCGGCAACAATGTCCGTAGCGTCTGAAATCGACGGCGTAGTCCCTCTTTATCTCAGAAGGCGTAAGAAATTTTTTATGGCTGCAAAATTTTCACGTCAATCGCACCTCATTCATACAACAGAGGATCATATTCTTAACCCTTCGAGTAGTCCAGTCAAATTACGGCTGAAAATGGGTTTAATAAACATAAAATTACCTAGTTTGTCGATTGTTAAGGATCGCTAGGGGGGTGCATTCTGAGCATACATTTCCATTTGAGGGGTTCTCCGAAGGTCAGCTGTACCTCATTTCGCTAAAAACGCGTTTAATTCGATATCTCGAGAACGGTTAGTGTTAGGCAAAAAATTGTAGAGACCTTTTCTCTTCTAAATTAAATTTACTAACTCTTTTATCTGAAACTTTTTTTTTATCATCAATATTTTTCAACTTATGACTTCCGAAAGGCAAAAATTTTCCTTTTTTTTTCTCCCTATTTTGTGTCCGTGAATACGCGTTGCGACAATGGCGCGGATCTCGCTCGGTAAAGTAAGGTATAACTCCGAAGGTATTGGTATTAGAGAAAAAAGTTTTAAACAAAAGTTGTTCATAATGAAAAGATCTACAACTTTGATGATCAAAAAAATTTCATAAAATTGAACGGTTGGGGAGGAAATGGCGAAAAATGAAAAATAGGGAGAAAAAAAAGAAAATTTTTGCCTTTCGGAAGTGATAAGTTGAAAAATATTGATGTTAAAAAAAAAGTTTTAGATAAAAAAAGTTAGTAAATTTAATTTAGAAGAGAAAAGGTCTCTACAATTTTTTTCCTAACACTAACCGTTCTCGAGATATCGAATTAAACGCGTTTTTAGCGAAATTAGGTACAGCTGACCTTCGGAGAACCCCTCAAATGGAAATGTACGCTCAGAATGCACCCCCCTATCGATCCTTAACAATCGCCAAACTAGGTAATTTTATGTTTAATGATTTCGTAATTTGACTGGACTAGACTGCAAACCTCCGTAGCGAATCTTAAAGTGCACATCGAGTCAAATTCGACCCTTTTTTCGCTCAGAATATCTCGAGAACTACGCACTTTTCCGTAAAAGATGCGGAGACGATTTTTGTAGCAAATTCACTCTACTTCAAGACCGCAAAGTTAGATTTTTAAAAAAATATTTGACTATCGAAAAACGTGCTAGAAGTCGAAGATGCGCAAAAAACTCTTTCAATAAAAAACACGTAAAACTGTCAATTTTCAGTTTTTGGGAAAATCTCTTCAGGTTTTATAGGCAAGGGTCTATACTTCAAGGAATAAGTTGAGCTCGCAGTGGCTTTTCCAAAAAGTATATTTATCTGAGAATACGAAGTTTGTGATTTTGTAGATTTCGAGGAATGTGGAAAATAGAGAATTGCAACAAAGAATTCCAATATAAACGTAAAAAATCATTTCTTTTTTCATTATATTCAAATACTCATGTAAGAAAACGTAAGATAATATGCTTTATGATATTTTTAAGCTGTCACGCTTAGATGACTCGCGATTTGGAATGTCCCTTACTAATAATAATAATGTCGAGTTTTACTTGCACAGCCCCTCTGGGGGGTTTTTACAAGGGTGGTGATTTCGTATTCTTTTCGATCATCTACCGCCTGCTCCGACCATTATATTATCACCACCTACTTCTCCTCGCGATCATACGTCTGCAGCCGCATCGCTCCTTTACCATTTTTCCCTGTAACGCATTCACCGAAGACGGAGGAAAACTGCAGAAAACCTTCCACCGATATAACAGGTCCGAATGTCTCTTACTATTATTCTCTGGTAAAAAAAAAAACAAAAAAACAACTCCATATGAAAGATAATCGGAATGAGTATTATAGATATCCAGGAAAGTATAAATTTTTTTTTTTTTTTGTAAATTATATACGTCAGATGAGCTGTGACGAGCCGACATATACCCAAAATAACTATTATTTACCCAGATATAACGATATACGCGCCCTTGACAAGTTATACAACGTTTACACAAACGTGTCACATATTCTGTACGCGCTGTGGAGTATCAATAAACAGGATAGACATATGCGTGTCTCCATTGGAATTATTCTCTGGCGTCAGACAGCTGCGTTAAAATACTGCCTAAAAATGATATTATACTGTTACTTAAGTTTTCTGTATTTGCGGCCGTAAGCTGGCCACAAATAGAACAATCGCATTTTGCTTACCGCTTACTTTTCAGCCAGGTATACTTTCACAAAAAGTTGTTTCTAACCCGAAAAAATGAGCTTTAACTGCGATAAAATGTAAATTGTCGATGGAACGGAATGACTTCAGGTATATGAGAAACCGTTGGGATCCCTTTTAATTACTTCTGACAATAAAACTACACAAACCGCTCAGCGCTTTGACACATTTCGTGAATTAGCAGCAGAAATTCAACAAAGCAATCTATGGTATGGTGTGCGGAAACATCTCGAATATCAAAATATTACGCTCGTTGAAGTGTACCACAGCAGGGTGTGTCGAAAATGGATTTTTTTTTATTCGCTCCTACCACTCAAAACTTTAAGTTTTGACATTAAAGAGGTCCTCGTTCAAAGAGGGCGCTGTAGCTTGAAGTTTAAAGGTCGCGCTCAACGAGGATTCAGGTTTCCCATATATAATTAACACGTAAAAAATATTGTTTTTCGTTCAAAATTATGTCAGGCAACCAAAAAATTGGCGATGTCTGTGTTTCTTGGCTTATTTGAAAGCATTACTCCAGCCCCTAAATGATGATAGATCGTTTTTCGACTTACCTTGTTCCAATTTTTTTTTACGCCACTTTTCGACCGCAATAGTCACTTTTTCAAGTTTACAAAGTTTCCGAGGTATCCATGAGTCCAAAATGAGATGCTACAAGTATTGATTGTTGACTCGTATATAAAGAAATTAATTCCAAAAATTGGTAGAACATACAAAATTTCTCAAAATAAACATGGTTTTTTTAGTAAAATTGAATTCCGTATTTCCGTATCTTCAATTTTATTCAAAAAACCATGTTCATTTTGAGAAATTTTGTATGTTTTACCAATTTTTGGAATCAATTATTTATATTCGAGTCAACGATCAATACTTGTAGCAATGCATTTTGGATTCATTGATACTTTGGAGACTTTGTAAACTTGAAAAAGTAACTATTGTGATCGAAAAGTGGCGTAAAAAAAAAATTGGAACAGGATAAGTCGAAAAACGACCTATCATTGTTTAGGGGATAAGTCATGCTTTCAAATGAGCCAAGAAGTACAGATATCGCCTATTTTTTGGTTGCCCGACATCATTTTAAACGAAAAACAATATTTTTCACGTGTCAATTGGATGGGAAATCTAAATCCTCGTTGAGAGACCTCTATAAACTTCAAGCTAGCAGCGCCCTCCTTGAACGAGGACCTCTTTAATGTCAAAACCTATAAAGTTTTGAGTGGTAGGAGCGAAGAAAAAAAAAGTCCATTTTCGACGTACCCTGGTACACAGCCTTGGGATTTAAGCTTTAAAAAAATGAAGGGAATTATGCAGTGGCCACAACTGACCCCATATCTTTACATTGGTTGCCCGTCAGATAAATTTTATCCGCAAAGGTGGAACAACCGCGGCCCTTAAAGTTGTTCCAACGCGCTCTGGCCATATGGGACGCATCGCATAGCGTCATATTCTGACGTTTAAAGTATACATATATGGCGCAAGGTTGATAAGTCATTCTCAATAACTATATGCCCTTTAAATGTACGTTCGAAATAGTTTTGAAAAAAAAAAAACTTCTTTTTTTGGATTTAAAAATGTTTTAATGGTATTTTTTGTTACAAAATCCTGAGATAACGTCAAAACATGACGTTATCTCAGTGCATGCCGTATTTTTTTT
The DNA here is from genome assembly GCA_963564615.1 of Rhorus exstirpatorius. Classification (NCBI taxonomy): domain Eukaryota; kingdom Metazoa; phylum Arthropoda; class Insecta; order Hymenoptera; family Ichneumonidae; genus Rhorus; species Rhorus exstirpatorius. Next base: position 53,463,768 of record OY751313.1, read on the forward strand.
CGATGTCGTTTAGCTATGTTTTTGCATGGACTTCCTTTACTTTCAACCATATTGCGATCATTTTAATTATCTTTCGCGAAGTCATATATTTTTGGCCAAACGAAGGTAAAGCACTGAGGCGCGAGCGAGGCATGGGGAAAATAAGGCAAAACTGGTAACCAGAAGAAAAAAAATAAAGAAATAAATTGGCTAGAGACCAGAGGGAAACTGCTGTTTTTTTTCTTCAAAATCATATTTCCGTAGAAAAATTGAAGAAATTTATTTTTAAATAATTTTCGATTAAAAATGTTTGTTTGGGAAATTTTATTCAGAATTTGCTAAGAAAAAAAAATTTTTGTAAACATTTTTTTTTTTCAATTTCGACGCACTGGTCCTGTTTTTTTCAATTTAATCGGCATTTTTTTTTTCATTGTTGCATTAAAATTTTATTTCTATAATTATTTTGTGTTCGCTTTTGCCCTCCAATTTTTATCATTTTCAGTGGAGTCCACGTGTTACATACCGTTTCGTCGTAGCCGCCTCAACATGAAAATACCAATTAGATATTTTTTTTTTTTTTCCGGTCTTTCCTCACCTTCCCCTGCCGGATATATGTTATACAATGTATTTGAAAAGCTGGAGTGTTGTTTTTCACAGACGCATGTGTACCTTTTATTATCGATAAACGTGGATGATAAGAGTCTTCTGAAATTGAAAATCTTCATGTCACATATATTGCGACTCTTGCCACGCATGAGCGCTCGTTCGATGTATTAAAAAATAAGAAATTCTGCTGGCAATAGGCGATAGGTCGATATTTAACGAAAAACCAATTAAAGATTGAAGGCGTGACAATTTCCCCACTCTTTGCTTCCTGTCTTTTTCCTATAAAAACCCGTGAAAATTTTTGTCAACCACAAAGAGCTCGTTCGAGACAGATCCAAAAGCATCATCGCATATATATATATATATATCGCGGAATCTCCAAATTTATCGACGTGAGTCTCTTGTTCTTACTAAATTACTATATATTTATCTCGATCTCAGAAAACTTAGTATAATTATTTTTCATCGACTAAATCATCTTTGTCGAATAATTTATAACCAATTTAATATTAGGAATAATCTTCGAACTTTTATGAGAGATAGAAATGGCAAAAAAAAAAGATGCATATGGACAGGCATAGAATTAAAAATCAGAGAAATCGTGTTGAAAATTGCTTCATCAATCTCCCTTAATGTTAATAATGAAAAAAATTAAATAAAAATTCGTGGAAAAAAAACAATGGAAAATAGCGAGCCTGGCACGTTCGATATTTTCACAAAATTCATAAATTTCATAAAAATTTGTATCGTGTGACTCATATTATTGTGAATTTTGAAAATTTTAATGACTTGAAAGATAATCAAAAGATATGATTTTTTCATACAAGGCAAATATCAAATCACGTTACGAATTTCCGAATTTTTCAATCTTTCGTATCCCAAAGGTATCGAGTCTCATGTTGCTACGCGAGTTTACAACTTTTTTTTTTCCTTACTCCGAAAAAATTGACACAATTTTTTTTCCACCAACAAATGACATTGCCGAATATTTGAATACTCGGAAATATCGAATCATTCATCACCAGCCGGACTAGCTTCTTATTCCAATTTATTAAAAATAATGAAACCTCGGACTTTGAGATATAGAAATTGTGAAAAAGAATGGGTACTAACGTGGACTCAGAAATGGGCAACCATGGAAAAGATTCTTTCGTCAATTTTCGCTCTTTCCTCAAGTTCGAAAATAATGACAAGCAGTAGAATTGATGGGGGGAAAAAAACAATACAAAATTCTCCAAGTTGACAAATTTAAACGTAATTTTGAGAAAATCGAAGCTAAAGTTTGCAATAGCAATACACTTTCATTTATAAGTCCAACAGATCATTAGTAATGACAATCAAGATCATCGTGCGGATGCAAAAAAAAAATCGTTAATATCGTTATCGGTGAAAATACGAATCGTATTTTCAAAAATATTGTGACTACAAAGGTCGTATAAGCTGCTCAGTTTGCGCTATAATAGCAGCATGAGTTGAAGAAATATTTGCAGCGGAGGCAAAAAAAGAAAAGAAAATGCGTCGATTTCGACGTTTACCCAAGAAAAACCGAACATCTCAAAAGTTGAGAGGAATAAAACGAATTAAAAGACAATTTATCCACGAAGAGAAAATATCAAACTACGTTCCGTAGTACTAGAGCAGTGTTTTATCGATTTTTTTTTCCTTTCAAATTCTACAGAATGTGGACTACGAATCGTTCAGGGGTAAACCTGCTTGGTATATTCTTTCTCGTTGCCCTATCGTCACGAGTATTTGGTGATGAAACGCCAGGATCATATTGCGCTGCAAAATATCCCAGGGGTGCATGCTGCAGCAAACATCGAGAAGACAACTGTACTGCACCCATTTCAACTAATCATCTCTGTTACTGCGATAATTTTTGCAATGATAACCATTACGATTGCTGTCCGGATTTTTTGACTCACTGTAAAACAGAAACTCCTGAGGTGCAGCTCGCTGAAGAAATACCGAGTAATTTATTTTTTTCTTACTTATTACCGTTCAGTTTTCGTATTTATAGGTATAATAATCAGCAAGGTTGATATTACGAAAAGGTTAACGATAAACACACATTTTTCTTTGAAGAGTGCTACTGGGACGGGAATTACTACAATGTGGGAGATCGTTTCAAGTTAAACTGTAAAGAATGGTAAGTGTTATTCATGGGTTTCGTCGAAAGTCAGCAGAGGGATGGAAAAAAAAAGCTAAAAATCAATCGTAACATGTGATCTGAAGTTACGCGAATAATCGAACTTCTAGCACGACATCGACGGCCAAATTAGACTTCTTATAAGGAAATTTTACGGTTTATGGAAAATTGAAAAAAAAAAGTTTCGAAATTGACCCGATATACGGTACATTTGTTGACGTAATTTAATCTCCCCACAGTGCGTGTTTATCACAAAGAACAGGCAGCGAAATACATTGCGATATAGAACCTTGCCTGGTCGACCCAGACTTGCTCGCCACGGTTGAAGCAAGTAAATGCGATCTGGGGTGGCGCGCTGCCAATCAATCGAAATTCTGGGGAAGAAAACTCGAGGAGGGTCTTTGGTATAGACTTGGAGCTAAAGAGTACAATGCCAGCGTATGTGAATTCTCATTTCTGTCACTTTTAGAGAGCCTAAAATTGTTTCTAAAACATATTTATGAGGCAATCCACACTGTTTTTTTTTTTTTTTTCTCATATTTTCATCTCTCTTTTTGTTTTTGAATTATTTTTGGCGCTCCTTGCCGTGCGTAATGTGCCTGCGTTCTTTAGAAACTATTTTTCAATGCATTTTCTCGGCTCTTCGACAACGAGATAACATTTCTTTTTTTCAGACCAAAATACCGTTTCCAAAAGGCATCGATACCCGTCCCAGAAGCTTGCCAGAGAATTTTGACTCAAGAGAAAATTGGCCTGACTATATTTCGAAAATTCGCGACCAGGGATGGTGCGCTGCATCCTGGGCATTGTCAATCGTGGATGTTGTCAGCGATAGATTTGCAATAAAGAGCGATGGAACCGAGAAACCCAAGCTAAGCGCTCAGCATTTGTTATCTTGCCATAACAAATATGGACACGGATGCAGGGGCGGTGATGTCGAACAAGCGTGGTTCGTCCTTGCGGATTTCGGGTATTAAAAAATATAATAATAATACGTCACTCAATACACGCGATCATATTGCCATCTGATCTTCGATTGATGATAATTTTCTATTTGAATTTATCTTTAGAACCGTAACTCGTCTGAAAAATCATAATATTGTTTCATCATTATCAGTTGAATACTTTCGATTTTAATATTTTCAACTTTCTCGTGCATATACAAACAGAAATGTGCTCCGAAAACTTCGAATGCAATCATATAATATCTTTCGACGAATTATAAAACAGATTGGTTGACGAAGAGTGTTATCCTTGGACGGGAAAGGACGAGCCATGCAAATTATCCCAGAATCCCAAGACATTTGGAGATGCAGGCTGTAAAAATCCATCAAACGGGAGAGAAAAATTGTACGATACAGAAATTTTTTATCCTCTCAGTGGAGAAAAAGAAATCATGAATGAAATTATCGAGTTTGGACCCGTTCAAGGTACAGAAAATTACTCAATAACCAGTTGAAAGATACGAATCCCGACGAAAAATCTCTCACCGACGTGAATCGTTCTCATTCGGACAGCTACCATGAAAGTTTACCCTGATTTATACGTCTACAACGACGGAATCTACAGGCACACTAAATTTGACATGTATGATTATTGGGGCTGGCATGGGGTAAGAATTGTCGGATGGGGTACGGAAAAATCTCGCGATGGAATTCTGGAGAAATATTGGGTAAGAAATCAATTTTTACAAGTATCAATCGTTCCCTAGCGTATTGAGCGACCGCATGAAACCACCTTGGAAACCACCTAAAAACGACGGTGTTTTTGTGCCAAATTTATACCGACCAAACCACCGCGGAGACCACTGTCCCGGGGGTCCCAATTTTTCGAGTGGAGCTTACGGCAAAGTGGATTTCAAAATAACGACTGGCAAAACCACCGTAAAACGAGCACTGACACTCGAGCAGTCGTTTAATGGTCGTTTTAACGGTTGTCATTTGTACAAACCACCATGCCGTAAGCTCCGTTAAAAAAAGTGGGACCGTCGGGACCGTGGTTTTCACAGTGGTTTGGTCCGTATAAATTTGGCACAAAAACACCGTCGCTTTTATGGTGTTTTGTATGGTCGCACAGACTGCTAGGGTTCAGAAAAAGCTTCGTCTTTCTTTTTTTTTTTTTTCTTTTTTTTTTGAATGAAAGATGCTTCGTAAGGGTCACAAGTAAAATATTAGATTCAATGAGAAATTTATTACATCACAATAAAATAATAATATGAAGAAAAAAATTTTGCTCAATGTTTTCACGATTGTTTGAACTGTTTTCACGATACTTTTTTTTTAAATTAAATTTTTTATTAAACGCGAGGTAAATGATATTCCATTGGTGTTCAAGTCACTAATCGTACATTCCAAAAACATTGTATTCGAAAAAAAATATGAAATATTTGTTCTTCTCCCAAAGTACTGGGAAAAACAAGTTGATGAAAATTAAGGTGAATCATCTCGGATGTGTAAAATCCTCGAGTGATATAACGCGGATGTTATTCCTTTCCAGATTGTGGCAAACTCGTGGGGCGAGGATTGGGGTGAGAATGGCTACTTCAGGATTCTGAGAGGAACGAACGAATGCGATATCGAGAGTCGGGTTTACGGGGCATCGGTTAATACGATGTAACCAGCTACGGAACATGATGCGAAATAAATCGTTACATATAAAATTTCGAAAACATTTATTCGAATGATCGCAGGCTATTCACTAAAACTGATCGCGATCTGCCGAAAGTATAACACGTAAATTATGGACAGTAAAGCAGAAAGAGGAAAAGCAAAAAAAAAGTAATTGCTGTAGAACTTTTAAAAATTGCGTTATCCGGTTCTACGTTTGTACGACTGTACGAGTTTATTGTATCAATGGAATTTGAGAATAATAAATGTAATTGAGCAAACTTTCACGAACCTTTATTTCTGGGTTTTTTTTTTTTTATCTGAAGGTATAAGCGTGGATCAAAAATATACAAAAAGTGAGCTGGAATGCTTTTGTTTCAAAAAATAATAATAAATAACTGATCAATCGTCACTCAATGGGTCAAGACTGGAAGAAATTGGGGCGATCGATTGGTGTGGTTTATCATGATTCCAGATTACCATCTAGATTAAATTTTGTTCGAGCGGTTACACAATATTTTTCTGTTATACGCACGCTCTTACAAAGCATTTCGTTCATTATTTTTCAATTTTACCCTTAAGCATGTATGTCCATGCATGTACCGAAAACTTCCCGAGAAATATCAAAATTGAGAATCTAGTGTTCGAGCAATCGACGCGACCGCAGCGCCCGCCTCTCGTCATCGTACGACTGTTAGCGTCTCAGCTCTCGTGCAGAAACGCACGGAGCTTTCTTTTTCTTAATTCGATACTGCCAAGTATGAGCGTTTTGGTCCAGAATTATATATTTTTTAAGGTAGTCCTGACGGTACGCCGGGAGTCATGGACGCTACATATTACAATATGATTTAATTATGAGCCAAATGAATTCTCTTGAATGTTGTAATAATAAAGATGCACAAATGATTGAGCATTATCAATGACTTGGCGTAATTATAAGGCCCCGATTTTTCTAAAAATTTATTTCACTCTCAATTACAAAAATTACTGCATTTTCAATTACGATAAACGATCAAACGTGCAAAAAATTTATAATTACGAAAGCATTTATTTTAATCTCTGGTTATTCGCTACTGATCGCACTACCGAAAATCCGTCACGTGACGTATGGAGTCCAAAAAAACGGAGGGGGGCTTGTTGCTACCAACTTTTTAAGAAGGTTCACACCGGGTAGAGAAAAATGTACAGAAAAATCTGGATTTTTCATCACATATTCACTACTACCGTTGAAATGTGCCTGAATTATTTGGAAATTTTCACCTACACCATTCACATGAAAATTTAGTGTCCGACGAAACTCTTTTAACCCGCGCTCTTATGGGCTTAAACAGAAATTGCGATTTTTGCCCCTTTATAACTTCGGAGAAAATGTAGAGAAAATAATTTTAAAAATATTATTTCAATACAGCACAGGTTAATGAAGCAGCGTCACAAAAATAAGATTGATTGTGTACTTAGTTTATGATCACTATTCAATGAACTCAGACTTCATAGTCGTTCGCAGTAAAGGGATGTAGAGAGAGGATTAAGGTAGTTCGGTCGAATTGAGGTTCACGTTTAACACCCTGTTTTTTTGCATTTAATCAAAAGAGTTGACCTTGCTCTACATGTCTGCAAAATTTCAAATTAATTTACCGTGTAGTTTTTGCGTAATTAATAAATAAGTTAACATTGCTCTTATAGGGCATATAAGGCTCAGATGGCACGTCAACTATCGAAATTTCAGGTACACGAAAAATTAATCGTTTAAAGTAGTTCGGCCGTCGTATGACTGTAGTCAAATTGGCAACTCATTTATATCGATTAAATTGACGTCTAAATTATTAATAAAATTAATGAACACTTACATTGATAATATTTTTATCACATAAATGTCATGAAATGCTTTAAAAATATCGTCAAAGATAAAGTTTATACTTTAACTTGACTAGTTAAGTGATTGAGTCCGCCATGATTGTCCAATGTTCGGGTAAAGTCGGCTCGCTGCCCCTCTCGCCCCTCCGCCCCCCGTGCCAGTGCCGGTGACATATTACACATAACCTAGCTGCGACATTTGTATAACGCGAAAGAAAAGTTATGAAGTAATGGCACCGAGAAAAAGAAATGGTCAGTTCGTTAAAAAAAGCGAAGCTATTCGACGAATTAAAGCGCGTGAGTTAATCTCAAAAATAAATTTAAAAAAATCTATAAAACTCGACCAAAAAGTGAAAATAAACGTAAAAAACACTGGTCGAAGAATTGTGGATACAGCTTTTTATGGTTAAAAAATTGATAATTCAAAAGATTATACATGAAAATTCATTGGTAAAATTTAGTTTATTCGTGATAAAAAAAAATAAATGTTATTCACTTTTAAAGTTTCTCGAGAATTTAAAATTCCCGCGATTACCGACTCTGCCCGAAGCTTCAATCAGCTGTTCCAGCAGTGCAACGTAAATGTCTGCCATCCGCTTCCGACACGTCGAAAACAAAAGTTCTTTTATGTTTTCTTTTTAAAAAGCACCGTAAGGTCATGTTTTTTTGAAATAAACAGAATCTGCGATAAATTTCCTTTATGGTGGAAACTTTTCTGAGGCTCAACCACCGATTACTTTTTTTACAATTAACATTATTGTGAGTTCTTCCATAAGGTACTGTGTTAAAAATCAAAATTAAAAAATGAAATAATTCAAAATTTTGCCCCGCAAGAGCCCCCCAAAATGTGCTTATTGTAATCAGGGGACTTTTAACTGTTATTCACCGCAAAAATTGATGGACATTTACCGTACTTGCTCAAACAGCCGAACTACTTTAAGGGCAAAAAAAAAAACATACCACAATAATGGTTGATATCTATAAGAGATATTTACCAAAGATTTAAGTCGATTTACCGTACGGTTTTTTTTTTATTTCAATAATTAATGCGAGTCCGCGGTCTCTGTCCTTGTCATACACCGGATCTGCTCGCTAGCAGAAGACTAGGGGAAAAAACATGTGAAAACCGAAGCTAATCCACGTCTCACTTCAGATTCGATGAACGCCAGCAAAAGTGGTTCCGAACAACTGTCACATTTGAGTTGTTCGGCAAGATATACAATGTCAACTAGACGAGTTCCGAGTTCATTGCATACCGGCGTTGATTCAACTGTACTTGCCTCGAGACGAGCCTTTTTCCCCCCTGTTCTTCATTATACTGTTTTAAAGCATACAACAAAACTTGCGAATGCAATCTAGTAACTTTATGCGTAAGGTTAGATTAGCTCGCTCCCTAACGTAGAGAATGAGTCAAGTTGAGTCTGTCATTATTCCGGGTATTAATTATTATTAACTTATTATTTACACCCTAAAAGAAGCTTGTAATATGTTATTATGCAACAATTCAATTTATCATAACTTTCATATGGTTAAATTGTACGTAAATAAATCTGAATTACGGATGAAATTTGACTTCGGCCAAACTCGACCGAACTACCTTAAGACGGCAACATCGCTGTAGAGCCGAAGGAGTTAGGTTGAGGGCGAAATTTGCTCGACAGCTTGACTGTTATCCCGGTGCCCGTGCGGCTATGACACTTGACAGCGCCAAACGTAAGAAATGCGCGCTTTTTTGCCCGTCATTGCAAATTATGTACAATATAAAATCGAATTTTTTTTCATTTATAGCAATGTAAAATAACTTTTGTTGATTCTAAACTGTCAAAAAAGAGTCAAGTATTTATTTATCGTTACTTTATTCGTCACAATTCCATGATTTTCCGATTCATGATAAATTATTTTCACAGCTGGCTGCAGTTCCTTTGGCTCTCTTATAAGCTTAGGGTTTTCGCAGATCCTCTTCACCTCCCGTAAAACCCTCGTGAAATTCCTTACGGATATTCCTCTGTTACATCGATATAGTGTCATCGACTTTAAATTTTTACAGCCTATCAGTGTTTATCCCCAAAACGTGTGTGCAAATATTCAATGAGATTAGGAGTCTCGTTGTCGAGATATTAAATGTTTGAAAAAAAAAAAATCCAACATGCGTTATTATGGCCACACATGAAAAACAGGTTCCAATCGTTCTGTAATTCACGAACTTGTAATGCCAGCACCTTTCAAAAATTGTATAATCTAGTTCTATGTATAAGAAAAATCATGTGCGAAAGCTCACCTTAATTAGGAGAATTTTCGTTGAGTAATTAAATGTAACGTATTTAAAAATGCTGAAAAAAAAGAGGCGTACGCGCTGTCGATTTCAGACGCGACGGACAATGTTACTGAACTTGTCGAATCAGGCTTCTTTTTTGGAAAAAAAATCCTGAAATTTTTCTTCAACGTCTTTTCATAGTAAATTGCATAATTAATAACTTCTAAAATGTGCCCCCCTCCCCCGCCTAAAGTCGAGCGGAAATCCAGCGCGTATACGTGGTCAGCATTCTTTTTTTTTTTTTTTTTAAGAAGATGTTTATTTCTTGCTTTGTCCGTCAAATTATCGATACAGAATATCCATATTTCAATAAAATGAGACAATTCACCTTGCGTAGAGCGACAAGCGACGAGTAACCTATCGTTTTCTTCTGAGCGAGAGGGAATTTCTCCTGAGCCACGCCGCCTTTCGTGATCCACCGATGGTCTGCGAGTAACGATGCCCTTTGCCCAAGCCTCGGGAACTTCGACCGGACGATGTTTTGCCGCGAAGCTCGCGATGTTTGTGTACAGCGTTGCAGAGCCAGTTCACCTTGGCGTCGTTACGAATTGCCTGGCAATCAAAATTATTAAACGGTTAATTGGCAAAAAAAAATCGATTAACTTTACCGGGATATCAAAATAATGTCGAGAATCCAGAAAAAAAAGAGGATTTTTCGGTGAATCAGAAAAATATTTACGGATCGCAATATGAATTTTTTTCGTATTCGCATCGATCATATTTTCGAAATAAATAATTTAATAATGAAAAATATATAATAACGAGAAGCCCGGATCTCACCTTGTGCGCGGGATCGACGAGAATGACTTCGAAATATTTGTACGAAGAATCCTGAGCTACCCAGTAGCTGTTCAGAACTCTGAGTCCGCCGCAACGACGGCCGACGCGCTCCTGTCATGTGATTTCATGAAATTTCGGATTAACAAACGAAATCATTCGAAAAAAAAAAAAAAAAAAAAAAATCTCATTCATCATTATTCGTTATATCATCGTCATCAGACATCCAAGGAAGTTGTGCTGATAAATTCATCAATTTTCTTATGATTCCTGGTTATCATCACTCGACGATGCAATTTTTATTTTCATATTTATTTCAATGCGCGAAGCGTTTGTTTTTTTTTTTTTATTTTGTTTACCTCGGCGACGGATTGTAATTTTCTCGTAGGTTTGAGCTGATTAATTCCGTGGCTCTTGGGTTTGCCGTATGTAGCGCCTTTGGGCACCGGACGTTTGCGTCCTCCGCGACGTACGCGAATCCTGAAGATGACGAAGCCTGCAGAGTTTCCGCGCGGGAAATTGAGAATTTTTTTTTATTTATTTTTTTGAGCAAACGAGCGGGAATCGTTTTGTTTGATACTCCGTTCATTCAGACGGTACATATCTCCACGATTTCGTAAGAGTGGTGCATGTACAATTCATCATGTGAGAGTCGATCGATTTTTAGCTTACGACCGAGCATGATTTTACACTTTTTTTTTTGTTCCTCTGTCCGCAAGTTATTTTTTTTAAATAATCAGCGCCGGTAAAAAGGTATCGAACTGAATATCGCTGAATCGAATACGGAACGCAGTGAAAACAATACGGGCAGCATTATTCATTGATTCGAGAACTTATTTTCTCAAACTTCTTTGATTTTTTCCCATTATACGCCAACTTATACTTGAATACAACTTTTGTCGCGTTCAAAATTTTCTTTTTTCTTTTTCAAGGGTAACAAGAATGAAACGAAAAATCCTACACCTAAATGAAAGTTTATCGAAAAAAAAAAAAAAATTCAAATTTGCAGAAACTATTGTCGAATGCGACTACAGACTGGAAAATAAAACATTGGAGAAGTTTGGGGGAATATAGTGGCCGATATTACGGATAGGGCGTCGTAGCATGCTCGTTTCGATCGACTTTTAATATTGTAACGCTTCTTTGAATAACGCACGAGCGCGTTGAGCGCGCATAGGTAATACGATGGCTGCTATTTTTTTTTACGCAATTCTTTTCGAGAATTCCTCCAAAATTTTGGGAGAAAAAAGTTGACTCGTACAGAAATTATCAACGAATCAAGGACTCGGTTTATTTTTCCAAAATTTCGATTCTCGGATGAAAAAAATTGGCGAAAAACTATTGTCACCCATCGCTATAGTTTGCATTACCTTCGGTCATGTGAATCAATAACTTGTGAGAAAGACATACTCGACGCAATTGAGAAAATTGAAAAATAAAAATAAAGAAACAAACTGAACAATTGTAATACGTAAAGTTGAGTCTGAAAATAAAGTAGGGCTCGCTCGCAGTGAGAACGTATGTATCGAGTTATCGAGGAAAAAATTATTGTTTTCAATTATTTAAAAATAGTTTCAAAAAAAAAGTAACCCAATGGATCAAGAGCCATGTCTAAACTCCAAGTTATAAACAACTGAGACGTATCAGACGTACATATCCCCATGTAGGAGTAAGAGTGGTGCATGTACAACTCATCATTTAAGAATCAGTTTTTTAACTTTAACAAACATTTAGAATATATTGCAAAAGGATAAACAACAATTTTCAGACTCAACGATTGAGTAAAAAAAAAAAAAAAAATAAAAGAAATCGAAAAATAAAACCACGAATCTTGGTCTTTTCAAAAATTCCGCACGAGGAGCTTGGAGACGAGAAAAGTGGAAAAATAGAATTTACGATATTTATGAATGAAATTTGTCCTCGATCCGCCGCTCTGAGAGATAAATTTACATTCGGCATTCCGTAAACATGTTTTTTTGTCGTAATCCATACGGCATCTTTTTTTTTCTTCAGTTTCAATTCTAATACTTGAATAAAAATTGGCAATTTTTCACAAAATCGATTATCCATAATTGGATATTTCGATGTATAAGCCTTTATCCCTTTCCCTTGAGAATAAATTTTATAAATTATCAATTTTATCTCTATCATCGCTGGGATTTACCTTAAGGAGGTTCTTAACCCAGAGAAAAACGGTAAGAATGATTCTAAAATTTGAGGGGAGGTTCGTGCTGGTACTAGGAATACATCGTAATTATTTGAGATTTTTTGACCGCGGAGGTTGAGGAGAAAAAAAAAACATTAAATATGCCGCTTATACATGGGCTCTTATGGGAGAAGTATTCGAAGCTATGATCGGAGATTATTTTAGGAGTGAAAAAACTGTAACATTTCCTCGAAGAACCGCTTAAACGATGGATTAGACCTTCATAGATATAATTTGCCCATAAAGAAAGTTTTTTACCGTGCCGATTGTTAAATATACTTGTAAACAGAATTGAGCGTGAATAATGGCAAATTAATAAAATGAAAACGTATTTGGTGAAACAAATGCTGAACGCAACCTGCCCCGCGCCATAACGTTCCCCTTGCCGCACTCAATTGATGTTAAGAACCTCCTTAAGGAGGTTTGAGAAAAACGGTAAGAATGATTATAAAATTTTAGGGGAGGTTTGTGCTGGTACTACGAATACACCGTAATTATTTCAGATTTTTTGACCGCATAGTTGAGGAGAAAAAAAAACATTAAATATGCCGCTTATGCATTGGCTCTTATGGGAGAAGTATTCGAAGCTATGATCGGAGATTATTTTGGGAGTGAAAAAACGGTAACATTTCCCCGAAGAACCGCTCAAACGACGGATTAGACCTTCACAGATATAATTTGTCCATAAAGAAAGTTTTTCACCGTTCCGATTGTTAAATATACTTGTAAGCAGAATTGAGCGTGAGCAATGGCTCGGTGAAACAAATGCCGAACGCAAGCTGCCCCGCGCCATCGCGTTCCCCTTGTCACGCCAAATTGATTTTATGAACCTCCTTAAATCTGGCAACTTAAATTTTTAAGCTCAAATATAACTGCGAGCTAAAACTTGATTTGCATCCGTTCGCACGTTTCTTCAAATATCGTTAGTTACGAAAATTATGAAATACTAACACGTAAAACAGTGAAAATGAACATTATATGTATCGTAACGAAAGAAATCATTGTAACCTTGTTTGGCCTTGTATCCTAGACGGCGAGCCTTGTCAGGGCGTGAAGGCCTCGGCGCTCGATGCATTTTGGTGAGCTGACGATACTGCCAGCATCTGACACGCAGGAGAAAACGGAGCACATCGCTCTGTTTCTTTCTGTACAATTCTTGCATGTACTTGTACGCACCCATCGTGAGTACCTGAAACAATTTAAAAAAAAAAAAAAATCCATCAAACGATTTTTAACAGTCCGTGAAATTGCGGAAAATTCGTTATCGCGTCCGACTGAGGTTCCGTTATTGTTTTCATTCGCGCATCTACGAAATTACGGTACGAGCCAGTTTTTCAATAGTTGAAAAAAAAAAAAAATAACGACAACGATAACTGGGACAACGCGTGATTTCGATGATCAAAAAAAATGTAAATAATAGTGTCACGATAGATATCGAGTATATCGTAGAGAGAAATAAAATCTCGCCGCGTTCGCGATAGGTTAGGATATGAAAATGCCGATTAATCGGGTAAACCCGAAAACGCAAAGGAAAAACGTATGAAACCGCGATTCGCGATAAATCACATTCAAGCACTTAAACAAACTTCGAGGGTCCGATTATTACGGATGTTCGTGATACATGTGGATTTTAATACGCGTCGTACACTCACCCTGCACGATCAATGTACGAAAGGAAAGAAGGGACATCATGACGAAGACCCGTGCCTACAATGATACACGAGATTGGTCACATCCGGTTACGATGCACCAGAAAACAAATTAAGGACCCTCGCTGCCTTTTGCTCCCGCACAGGGGAGCCACTGTGCCTGATAGTTTTTCGCGCCAACTTCAATTATTACTCACGTGCGATATGAGTGACGAAAAAGATTCTTTCTCGGGGAGAAGATTCTTTCTCTCTTTAACGGGAAAATAAAAGGATTTACAATATCAATAGGGAGAAATGTCATAAAAAATGAGGTTATGCGAATTCAGTTTTAGGTTTACAACTGTTATTTTCTTCAGATTGATTTTTTATGATCGGAATAATAATTTTCGTACAGCAAGTACGCAAAGATTGCCAGTTTTCTTTTTTCTTCGTGCTTGATAAATCTGTCCATCCCTTTGTTCGTGCAGTTATTACCACAAACACTATCATTTTTCAGCTCATGTATATCCAAACGTGAATATAGGCGGTATAGGTTATGTCTAACCTCTCTACCCGGCGAATCGAATTTTCATTGAGTTGTTTGAGCTAATAAATGCGTTGTATTCTTAAACCTTCGTTTAAAATAATTCAAGTAAATATTAATTTAACAAAAATTATTAGACTGAATCGCATGCATACGTTAAATATTGATATTTAAAATTCGCGCGGAATACTACCAAACGATGGCCAATTTTGTCGAAAAAAGGCGACATCTGTTACCGACAGCTCCACCGACCGAGCACCAAAGTGTTTTTTCGGTTCGTAAAAAATTTTCTCCCACCCCAGTATTGACACCTAGTTATCGCGTATTCTATGTTTTTAAATTTTTTCCCCGGTGTTGGTGTGTTGACTCATACCACGAAACGTCGTTTCCCAAATATTATCATGTTATCGTGATTTCGTTTCAATTATCCTCGTAATAAATTATCGGTTAAGGATATAATTAAAGAAAAGCACACAAATAATCCACCGCCATGCCGGTAAGCGATTAAAAATATTTTTTTTCTTTTCCTAACGCAACGAAAAAAAAAAAAATAAAGGAATTTTTCAATGCAACCGAGTATCTGTCAAATGGGCGTGTACGAAAAATCAACGATATTCGTAGATTTTTAATAATTGAAAATAATTTTCATTTATTTATTTGTTTGCATATATAAAAATACTTTTTTCTTTTGCTTTAGTGAAATTTATTCTAATAAACCATGTTATTGTGCGGGCCAGAAGCTCAGACAAATTTTTTTCTATAACCACACCCTTACTCTTAGCCACGGTCACGGCAAGAGAGCCTATTGCAATGACTACGCAAAATTTAAGGGATTTCTAATTTTTATGAATAAATCAAATCAAATGAAAACGATATTGTTTTTCATAGGCATATCACTCGTCCTATGTCGTTAATAAGGCATCCCTCGGTAACATGGCGTTACTGCCGTTGAAAACAAATATCAGAGGTCCGGCTCCGCCATGCCTCGACAAAGATACGGACATTATAGACGAAGCCCTCTACTACTTCAAAGCCAATGTATTCTTTAGAACGTACGAAATAAAGGTGAAAATTCATGGGACAAATTTTTTTCATCTTCAGCTCAAAATTTCTCATAATTACGCTCGAATCGGCTGATTTGGCTTTTTTATTGTTGTTGTTTTTTTTTTTTTTTAGAGCGAAGCCGACAGAGTTCTCATTTACATTACTCTGTACATCACGGAATGCTTGAAGAGATTGCAAAAGTGCGCTACGCATCATCAAGCGGCCCTCGAGATGCATTCTCTGGCTATCTCAAAGTTCGACATACCCGGAGATCCTGGATTTCCGCTAAATTCTGTGTACGCAAAGCCCAGCAGCCCTACGGAAAGCGGTAAATATTTTCCTCCCTCATAGAGAAAGCTTCGACGATAAAAATTTTCATCTTTCGAGTCGATTAATGCCAAATATATAAATGCAAAAACAATAAACTCGTTGAGCAGCATTGACGCCGTATGGGAGTACATCGATTATTTTGTGATTGGCTCGAATGATTTTCGCGAGTACTCGGAGGTTTTCGAGGTCGCTGATTACGATTTTTCCTTCAAAATTCAGAAATTCGAAATGGCTGCGTCGAAAGCCTTCTAATACCAATTTTCATGCGAATCAAGTACATTTTTGTATGTTGGTCCGTCTTATTGGATCCGATATTTTTTATTCATGAATTTTGAGGACAGATTCGTAATCAGCGACCTCGAAAACCTCCCCTGGAGTGCCGATTTTCATTCCAATTAAATCAATTTTTAATTTTTATCCGCCATTTTGAATTTCTGAATTTTGAACTCAAATTCATCGAACGATTTTCGCGAAATTTGATACTCGGAGGTTTTCGAGGTCGCTAATTTCGAATTTTCCTTCAAAATTCAGAAATTCTAAATGGCTGCCTCGAAAGCCCTCTAATACCAATTTTCATGCAAATCAAATACATTTTTGTATGTTGGTCCGTCTTATTGGATCTGATATTTTTTATTCATGAATTTTGAGGACAGTTTCGTAATCAGCGACCTCGAAAATCTCTCCTGGAGTGCCGATTTTCATTCCAATTAAATCAATTTTTAATTTTTATCCGCCATTTTGAATTTCTGAATTTTGACCTCAAATTCATCGAACGATTTTCGCGAAATTTGATACTCGGAGGTTTTCGAGGTCGCTAATTTCGAATTTTACTTCAAAATTCAGAAATTCGAAATGGCTGCGTCGAAAGCCCTCTAATACCAATTTTCATGCGAATCAAGTACATTTTTGTATGTTGGTCCGTCTTATTGGATCCGATATTTTTTATTCATGAATTTTAAGGACAGTTTCGTAATCAGCGACCTCGAAAATCTCTCCTGGAGTGCCGATTTTCATTCCAATTAAATCAATTTTTAATTTTTATCCGCCATTTTGAATTTCTGAATTTTGACCTCAAATTCATCGAACGATTTTCGCGAAATTTGATACTCGGAGGTTTTCGAGGTCGCTAATTTCGAATTTTACTTCAAAATTCAGAAATTCGAAATGGCTGCGTCGAAAGCCCTCTAATACCAATTTTCATGCGAATCAAGTACATTTTTGTATGTTGGTCCGTCTTATTGGATCCGATATTTTTTATTCATGAATTTTAAGGACAGATTCGTAATCAGCGACCTCGAAAACCTCCCCTGGAGTGCCGATTTTCATTCCAATTAAATCAATTTTTAATTTTTATCCGCCATTTTGAATTTCTGAATTTTGAACTCAAATTCATCGAACGATTTTCGCGAAATTTGATACTCGGAGGTTTTCGAGGTCGCTAATTTCGAATTTTACTTCAAAATTCAGAAATTCGAAATGGCTGCGTCGAAAGCCCTCTAATACCAATTTTCATGCGAATCAAGTACATTTTTGTATGTTGGTCCGTCTTATTGGATCCGATATTTTTTATTCATGAATTTTAAGGACAGTTTCGTAATCAGCGACCTCGAAAATCTCTCCTGGAGTGCCGATTTTCATTCCAATTAAATCAATTTTTAATTTTTATCCGCCATTTTGAATTTCTGAATTTTGACCTCAAATTCATCGAACGATTTTCGCGAAATTTGATACTCGGAGGTTTTCGAGGTCGCTAATTTCGAATTTTTCTTCAAAATTCAGAAATTCGAAATGGCTGCCTCGAAAGTCTTCTAATACCAATTTTCATGCGAATCAAATACATTTTTGTATGTTGGTCCGTCTTATTGGATCCAATATTTTTTATTCATGAATTTTGAGGACAGTTTCGTAATCAGCGACCTCGAAAACCTCTCCTGGAGTGCCGATTTTCATTCCAATTAAATCAATTTTTAATTTTTATCCGCCATTTTGAATTTCTGAATTTTGAACTCAAATTCATCGAACGATTTTCGCGAAATTTGATACTCGGAGGTTTTCGAGGTCGCTAATTTCGAATTTTCCTTCAAAATTCAGAAATTCTAAATGGCTGCCTCGAAAGCCCTCTAATACCAATTTTCATGCAAATCAAATACATTTTTGTATGTTGGTCCGTCTTATTGGATCCGATATTTTTTATTCATGAATTTTGAGGACAGTTTCGTAATCAGCGACCTTGAAAATCTCTCCTGGAGTGCTGATTTTCATTCCAATTAAATCAATTTTTAATTTTTATCCGCCATTTTGAATTTCTGAATTTCGACCTCAAATTCGTAATCAGCGACCAAAAAAACCTTCAGATGCAATGTTTCATTGAAATCGAAATACTTATTTTTTTTCCGCGCTTGAGGCACAGTGAAATTTTTCTTGCCGCTCAAGGGGTTGATGGGATAGTTGAGAATTTTTCGAAAGTCGAAGCGATCGCAGATATTTATGGGGGAAAAAAAAATAAGAAATTCCCTGAGATTTCAATTTTTTCTTAGCGTTTTTAATAAAAGTACTTTTGTTGAAAATTTTAAATAATTTTTCATACAAATTTCCAATATCCAGGGATAATTTTTTTTACTGCCGCAGTCGCGTCATTTATTTATTTGGCAATGTTTCAGACCAAATGAGGCAGTACTTGCAGCAGATACGTCAGGAAACCGCGCTGAGACTGATAGACAAGGTTTACGTAAAGGATGAAAAACCGAACAAATGGTGGCTGTGCTTTGCCAAAAAGAAGTTTATGGATAAATCTCTGTCCGGTCCTGGCCAATAAATAATTCACGATTATTCGATGAATGAAAAAAAAAAAAAAAAAAAACTCAATTTATAAACGGGTCTAACTTTTGAATGATAGACCATTTCTCGTTGTATTCTCAAATATGTACATTTTTTGTTTTTTTTTTCCAACTGAATAAATGCGAATTCAAGCCTTTGGCAATCTGTATAATCCGCCGGAAAATAATAACTGATGTTCGCGAACTTTGCGATCCAAAAATTGTCTCAATTCGGGTAAACCGCACTCGACGGCGCCGGGACCTTGCGAAGCGAACATCTTCAGCATCTGATGAATTCTCTCGAGCGGCATAGAATCGAGATTCGTGAGCATTCCAACGATATAAGACCAGAATACTTGCAATTCTTCCTCGCGTTGATCGCTCGCCGAGGCCATTGCGCTCTCGATTTCCTCATCGTCCACGATCTCCGCGATCGAACGATTCTTCGACGAACTTTCCTCCTGAAGGAGAAAAACGTCGTTCGATATTTCCTTCAGGAGGCCCTGGGACACCCAGAAAGTCATTTTACGACGTAAAACCGTTGCCGGCGCGTGCATCACCTCCGCCAATTCCTCCAAGGTCCATTTGTCTGTATGGCAAAAAAAAAAAAAAAAAAAAAAAAAAAACGTACACATTAATCGATAATTGCTCGCAAAAATTGCGAATGAGTGCTGCTTTATTTTTAATTTGAAAAAAAAAAAAAAAATGCATATCCTAAAATTTTTACACTCAAATACGGTTCTAGGTCAAACATCGCTCACTCAATCAATGATTTGATGATACATTTTTTTTTTTTTTTTGAACGCTCATTGGAAAAAATTAAATTACCCCGTGTAATCGTCGAAAATGAAATAATAATGTTTACATTCTCCAATAATTATTGTCGAAGGATCCAATAATCATAGGACAATTTTGCCACAGGAACTTTTATTCGCAGAATCTTCTTTTGATCGTATGCTCAAATATTTGTCATCGTGATTGTCGAATCGTTTACAAAAAAAATCGATAAATGTCCCTCCCAGGCTCATTAACGATAAATGTACAATATCATGAATAATCGTTGGCGTTTTTCTTACTTTTTTCCTGAAAATGTAGTATTATCGTGGCGTGAATTGGCGTAACGTTAATTTCCAATTTTCTGTCCTTCAATTCGATCTCCAAATTAACGTTTCCCAGATGAGCCTTCCAGCACAGTGTACGGTTGCCTTTGAGCGCCTCGAACGCCTTGACGTATTTATTCAATTGCTCCTGCACGAGACTCGGCAATTCGAGTTTCCATTCTTCCTTGAACGGTGGCCAAAATTGCGCTGACAAAATTAGAGCCGAGGTCGAGAACGGTCCTGTTTCCTTGCTGTAAATCGCATCCGATTGTATATTACCGTCGATCCTCTTGGAATCGCAAACGTCTTTGAGCATGACCTCGCAATAGTGCAATTGATTCTCCCCGAATCGTCTTTTCAACAATTCCAGATATCTTATTTCACGCTCGGTATGATAATTCAATTGCGACAAGAGCCTGTCGGCCAGCAACGTTCTGTACTCGTTTACG
The DNA here is from genome assembly GCA_963564615.1 of Rhorus exstirpatorius. Lineage (NCBI taxonomy): Eukaryota > Metazoa > Arthropoda > Insecta > Hymenoptera > Ichneumonidae > Rhorus > Rhorus exstirpatorius. The sequence continues at coordinate 53,484,170 of OY751313.1, forward strand.
AACAAATCCTGGCTGCCATAGACGTTTACGAGCATCGATATTATATCGGACATTCGTCGCTGCGTCGATTTGGCTGAAAGGAAAAAAAAAAAAAAAAAAAACAAATTAAAATTACAGGTAATTCTCATTGAAATGAGGAAAAAACAAAAAAAAAAACAAAAAAACACGAGAAAAATTTGCGACGATTATGTCTGTTGCGGTATACCGGGATCAGCGTCGACCGGGTCCGGCATCCATTTTTCCCAATCCTCATTCTCCTCGTCAACGGATCCATCGTCCAATTGCAGTGATTCACCCTTGACAAGCTCGTCAGCCAAATCACTGGGCGAATCGTCGAGAAGACCGCTCACCACGCATCTCACGGTGTCCTCTCTGCTTCTCAAGTATACCCTTCGGAAAAGATAATTTCAGTGTCATTTGCTTGCCGGTAAGAGATAAGGGCGATCACAAAAACGGTGAACCGTCAAAATGGGGAAAGAATTTAGTTTGAAGCGCTAAAAGATGTGGAAAAAATAGACGAAAGAATAAAACGAGGTGCTAGAAAAGTTAAAAGAGGAAAAAAATAAGAAATTCAACGTACAACACCGTGTACAAACGCATCGTTGAGAAGGAGGAGATGCCCCGGAAATACTGGCCCGAAGAGGGGATGAATGAAAGGGACAAAAAAAAATGTGAGCAAGGTTAAGATGTGGCAACATAGAAAGGGCGGAAAAGAAAGGAGAGAAAGATCGGAAGTGCAAGATATGTAAAGAACAGAATGAGACGATAGAGCATTTATTAATATGTAGAAAAGATAAAGAGAAAGCAAGAAAGAATGCAGAGGAATAGATGGAAGGAATTAGGAGTATGAATGAATTTTTTTTTTCAATCATTGGGTCGCATAATGTAGAGTAAGTAAAAATAATGAGGACGTATTTGTTTATTTTTCGTTAAAAATGACAGATGCACCTGTTACAGGCAATTTAATTTCACGGATTTATATATATATATATATTATTATGTATATAGTATATTATATATATATTATATATACATATTATATTATATATATATATTATTATTATATATAATACATAATATATATATATATAGATTATATATATATAGATATAGCGTAACATGTGTGACGTCATAATGTTATACTTTTTAATTTGTTATATTAACGGCAATTTTGATTCAAATAAAAAAAATTTCATTTATACTCCCAATTGATGAATGAGCAATAAAGGGAGAAATGATAAATATGCCGTGTGGGGAAAAATACAAAAAGGGATGTGCGATTACTATAGGGAAATAGAGGAGGTATGTAAAAAAAAAATGAGCAAGTGGGTAGAGAAAGAGTCGGAGTAGAGGGATAAAATAAAGAATAAGAAATAAAGCTGTGACGATGTGTATTTCAAGGATATTATTCGAAAATAAGTAAAGAAATATATATTCCGTTGTACAGTATAGTATTTTGTAAAAATCTTGACAAATTTATGCAAATAAAACTCCACTATTGATTGATTGATATAATTTTAGAGTCAATAAGGGCTGAATTCCAAAAAAAAAAAAAAATTATTTCTGCAATATTTTCAGGATAGAAAATTATATCAAGGGCGCAAGCCATCCCGAGCATTTTTAAATTTGCAATATGTTTAAATCTCTTTGAAACCATAGACTTGAAAAGTTCAATGATAGATCATACTTGATGGGTTCGGTGACCGTTTCCAAAAGTACACCGGTCGGATCCAATTGTCGCAGTGCTTTTATAGCGGCTATATAAGCCGTAAGTATATCGGGCGTATTAACGCCCGGATGCAACAAACGATTTTTCAATGCTTCTTGCAAAGTTCGAACCAAAACCTTGCGCAAATCTGTTCTTTCCAAGCAGACTCGTAAATCATCTATCGCCGGCTGTGAATCTGGATATTCTGAATGAAAAAAAAAAAAAAACAAAAACAAAAACAAAACAAAACAAAATTAACGTCGATATAAAATTACTGAAATTGACTGGAAAATTGAAAAAAAAAATTCGCAATTATGCCCAATCACATTGATCACCTATGATAATATTGAAGAGTTGATCGATTCTCATTCTCGTGTATGTCTCGTAAAGATAATGCGACAATTTTCTCTTGAACTTGTACAGCGTGCGAATTCTCTCGGTTACGGTTACGGACTTTGACGAACCGCCGGAGAATATTCTCGTTAGCCAGCTAAGAACAACGGTTTCTAGCCACTGGACGAGGCAGAGCAATGGAAATTCGATCGTATGAATGATAAAGATGAGGAATAATTGATACTCGGGCTTGGGCGAAAGAGTTCTTACGTGCTCCAGAGGAACGAGCTGTGATACGTCGAAGGATCGTTCGCACGACTGACCAACGTGACCCTTGATGCGAATGTGAATCAACGATGTCAGCACATTGCCTACCAGTCTCTCGAGCAATTCCAGCTCGTTCAATTTTCTGTTTGTCTCATGAAACATGTATACGATCAACTGACACTGGCAGCTGTCCAATTCTTTGTTGCAACCGCCGCACTCGGTAATATCAGCTCCGTTGTCTCGAATCATCGATGCGAGTAAAATTATTATTTTTTTTTTTTTTTTTCCCCAAGAAGAATCAACAATGTTGCTGACATTCAAAATTTACTTTTTAAATTAAATTCAAATTGAATGAATTGAGGCAGGCTTTTACTTTTTTGGGCCAAAAAAAACGTTTGATTATTCATTAATTTTTTTATGCGAAAAATATTAAATAATTTTGATATTTGGTATGTTTACCAAGCGGTCTTCATTGAACATGATAATATTTTTTAAAGTTTGACAAAACATGGTATTGGGAGTGGAAGGAGTTCACCGGCGATGATATTCTTCGCTTGCGCAAGTCCCAAGTCCTGGACAGGCGATTCGAAACAAAAAAAAAATCAAACATATTTTTACATTGTACAATATTGCGTACAAGCCGAACTATAATTATCGAAAAATATTCAAACGTTTTTATTTTATGAAGTTTATTTTTTCCATTCAAATTTCGGCCAATGAAATTGCACCAATTCGACGTCACGTGGTACAACCTGCACGGTTTCAAACTGATAATTTTTCTGATTTCTCTCTTAGCTGCTATATGAAAAAACAAAAGATCTCCCAATCGAGTGAGCCCCGTGTCAGAACTGACGAATTGAATTTTATCGTGGCAATCGAAGGATCTCAATCGAATAATTACAGATTATATTGTTCAATTAATCCAAAACTGAATTGTATAACTATTAATCGCGTGATGTCACATGGTGCAATTCCATTGGTCGAAATTTGGATGGAAAAAATAATTCTTCGAATACCGCGCGAGCTTCAAAATTATCGGGATATTTCCCTCGAGGTTCCCTGCTTACGAACGAACTCGTCAAGTTTTTCAGAAAAACTTGACTCGTTCGTTTGTTTGCAGGGAACATATCGGGAAATAGCCGATAATTTTGAAGTTCTTGTGGTATGAAAATATACGAAAAAATGGCAAAAAACGAAATTTTCCCTCCGATCGTTCACTATTTTTTCATTTTTCAATATTTCTTCTGCATTCCAGTTCAAATTATACGCAATATTGTACAAAGTAAAAATATGTTTGATTTTTTTTGCTTCGTATCACCTGTCCAGGATTTAAGACTTGCGCAAGCGAAGAATATCATCGCCGGCGCACCGACAAACTCCCAATATCATGTTTTGCCTAAAAAAATTGTTGAAAAATCGAATATTTTTTGGCCCGACAAAGCGGAGACCTTTTTTAAATTTGAAATATTGAATATTGCTAATTTTTTTTCTTACCAACCGAATTAACATCGGTGTTGCAGAAAACATTGAAAGCAATTTTGTAGAACTGTTCTATTATGACCTCGTGACACAGCGGTAAATGACTCAGTAGCGTTGATCTTACTATCAGTTTGAACTGAAACAAAATATTTGGCTGACCGTACAGCAATGATTTTGAGTCCTCTTCGCGAGAAAGTTGCTCCAGCTTCTTCAGGAGGGGCAAAAATTGTATTGAACCGGAGTACAAGTCGTCAACCGCGCTTCTGAACAGCTCAAAGCCCTGCTGCTCGTCCGTTACGCTTGTAAACTTGGACCAAAAATTCGGAGCAACATTTTGCCTTACGTATCGCTCTATGTGATGAATAACAAGATTCTGTATTCTCTTGGACAGATTCAAGCCGTTTAACTCGTTGGCTATATTAGCAAATTCCTCGTCTGTACAATCGGTTTGCACCTGTTTCGAAATTGCAATTACGTAGGAAATTAATGATGAATTTTACAAAATTATGACCGCTCCAGGGCTGGGAAATCATCGATTGTCCATAAAATATGATCTTTTTTTTTTTCTTATTTAAATGCGCAATAAGATCAATGAGATTGTATAAAATTCAATTTAATACAAATTAAAGCTATGATAATTTATCTTTGAATTTAATAAAATTCAGTAGAAAATAAAAATAAATAAATTATTATTTATCATAATTGAATTAATAATGATAATAAAAGTTTGAGTTGACAGACGAACGATCTAAAGTGAGGTTAGGATGTTTCGAATTCTACAACTTTCACCATTATTATGATTTTTTGAATTCGCAATCGTAGTTTTAAAGCTTGAATTTTAATTTAGAATGATAATCCCGTAAACGCGGAATTAATTGAATAAATAAATTGTGCATGGTAAACGTACCTTTCCTTCGAGAATCGGAAAAGCGTATTGTACACGTGAGAGTATATCGTTCGGAACATGAGCGCTTGTCATTTTCAAATGAAATTTTCGAGCTTCTCGATCTCAAAAACTTTCGAACAATCGACACATTTGTAAATTGAAATACTCGCGGCTGTTATTTATAATGTTTACAAATAATACTTTTTTCAAATGTAAAATACATGAATGCTGAAAATGCTACGAAGATAGCGAACCAAATGTACTTTTTGTGCTTTCGCGGAAAGAATCGTCGTTTTCTGCCATCTAGGGATAAAATAACTTACTGTTATCCCCAATAATAAGGCTACGTAGATAATAATGGAAGGTAACACTACATACATGTGATGTGATGTCTATCTGGAATTCGTAATATATACAGTCTATGTTGTGCCGAGGAACAATCGGAAGGCAAAAGGCAATCGAGAGATTCGCGATAATTTAATCGGGAGTATAATTACTTTGTTCATTATTTTTATTCTCATCGCTACAGGAAACAATGTCCATGTTCGTTGCGAGAAATTTTCCCCGAGTAAGGGAGGGTTTTCTTCATTCCGGTGAGTGATATATTGTTTTTTTTTTTTTTTTTTTTCAATCAAAAATATTCACTAAACAGTCCCGGTGAGTGTAAAAAATTTGAGTTGGTTAAAACTGGGGTAAGGGCAGTGACGTGTGTATTACAACCGGTCGGTGCAAAGTTCGATTCGTAAAATTATGATATATCTTTGATGCTTATTTTTTTATACAAACAGCAGTCATTAATTATTGCGACTCGAGTACAAAAGTACACTTGCAACAATAACGTCAAATAGATCAATGTATCAATAAAAATAACAAACGAATCCAAATACAATTGTCAATTTTTCATACTTTTTGTTCTTCTTGCGGAAAAAATTTTCCGTACAGGGACCTCAAATTCTCTGGCTGCTCTGACAACATCTTCCAATAATTATGTCACAAAAAGTAGTACTCCGGCGAGCAAGAATATTGTCTTTGTGGACGGAGTTCGTACGCCGTTCTTACAATCGGGGACACAATATAATAAGCTAATGGCTCACGATCTCACGCAACATGCACTTTTGTAAGGATTATATTTATTTATTTTATTATTTATTCATCAAAAATGTTTTTTTTTTAAATAATTTCGTAAAATATAGTATATACTCGGATTACCAAATTGGACTTTTGGCAATACTTAAAAATTTTAATTTCTTTGAGAATAATTATTCAAAATAATTTATTATGAATAATATGCATAATAATTGATAAATTAATCAACAATTGCTCCAAAAAATTGTCAATTCGGAGAGTTGAATTTCTATGAACATTTTCTTTACATTTTCAATTGCAAAAAAAAAAAGTTCTATTTTTCAATATTTTTTTCTTGTTAAATTAATTAAAGTTATATTTAATAAATTTTCTCTATTCCTAATTATCCTCAATTTTCGGTGTTTTAATTTTATTTTTTGTTAATTTATCACGTGTCCAATGGAATAAGGTTGTAAGCGCCCAAAAAGGCGATTTTAGTGCCATAAGGTGGTATAATTTTTTTTTTTTTTCCATCGTTTGTTGTAAAAATGCTTAAAACGAACAAATAATTAAAAGTTAGGAATTTGAAAACTTAAAAGCTGCTGGTCGTATGTTGGTGGACATGACCTTCTGGTTTTAAGTTTTTTTTTTCTAATTTTCAAGTGCTTACGACTTTCTGGTTTTAGGTTTTTTTTTTCAATTTTCATTTTTCAAAAATCGTTCATATATCATCATTATCTTTGTAGTTTAAATTATGTACTTATATGGTGGTTACTGAGAAAAAATGAACCATTTCATGAATCGTACAAAAGATCTTTTGAATCCATTCTTTTTGGGCATCGCATTTGCAGCTGAAAATTTTCAAACGAAAACAATTACGAAACGAAAGAATTTCAAATGAAATTAGTTATCGTGATTTTTTCCTATCTCAAATTAGAACCATAAGATCGTATCTGCCAATGACACGTTTCGGAGGTTTTTCCAAAAGTTTCTACGTTTTTTTACTTTTACCAATGCCAGAAAGTCGTATAATGTCGCTTACGACCTTCTGGAATTAATTTACGTGATTATTCCCCCTTCGGTTAAATCCAAAAGGTCGTATACCCCAGGACTTACGACCTTTTGGTTTTAAGTGGCCAAATATTAATTTTAACGTTTTTGAACATATTTTTTCGTGATTCGCGTAATACATTATATATATATATATATATATATATATATATATATATATATATATATATAAGGCATTCCACATCAACATGACCACTTCAAAATCTTAATATCTTGAATTTTTAAAAGAAAATTGGAAAAAAAATGTTATGCAAAATTTGAAATAAAAATGTTATATGATGCGAGTATATTTCTCAATTTATTTGCGAATATTTTGTAAATAAATATTGAGAAATATACTCGCATTATATAACATTTTTATTTCAAATTTTGCATAAAATTTTTTTTTCCAATTTTCTTTTTTTTTTTTGCTGAGCCTTTAGATTGAATTTCTCCATCTGGAAGGAGACGTATTACTTTTGAAAAAAGTTCGAGAAATTAAAAAAAAAAATATTTCAAATTTTTTAAAACTGTCATAATCGTCCAAAAATCGATTTTTATTTTTTAAATACGTTTTTTTTCCATGAAAAATGTAAAATCTTGCCTTCTAAAATTTTTTTTTCGTTATCCTTGCAACAAACACAACAAAATTGATTCTCAGCAATTTTTTCGCTTCGACACACTATTTCCATGTAATAAAATCGGGGAGAAAAAACAAGCAAAAATCGCATTTTCCTGTAATTTCACCCCTATCAATGCCACCATAAATTTAATACATATCAATATTTTTGTTTTAAAGAGTACTATAGCATATTTCGATTGCAGAAAAATTCAAGATATTAAGATTTTGAAGTGGTCATGTTGATGCGGAATGCCTCATATATATATTTATACGATCTTCTGATTTTAGCAATGGTAAAAAGTCGTACAATGGCACTTACCGGCCTTATTCCATTAGACACGCGTTATAATTTTCATTATGGTTCCCACTTTGAGAGAGAGAGAGAGGAATAAAATTCACTTGATTACCCAAAATGCTCGTGAGAGCGACGAATTGTAATGAAGAATCAAACGGAGTAGTATCTTGATTCCTCCCGTATAATTTTTTTCGTAGCATTTGCAAAAATGCTTTTTTTTTTTTTCGTGAGACACGATGAGTTTCAAATTTTTCAGAAATTTGAGAAAAAAATTGAATATACCGAAGGAGATCGTAGACTACATTATTTATGGCACGGTACTGCAAGAAATAAAAACATCGAATATAGCGCGAGAGGCCGCCTTGGCGGCCGGATACAGCGATCGTACGCCGGCTCACACCGTCACAATGGCTTGTATAAGCAGCAATGTGGCTATGACAACGGGAATGGGTCTTATAGCCTCGGGGGTCTACGATACGATTGTGGCCGGCGGTGTGGAATTTATGTCGGATGTACCCATAAGACACAACAGAAACATGCGTTCTCTCATGCTAAGAGCGAACAGGGCCAAGTCGTTGCAACAAAAAATGGCTCTCTTCGCTAGCATCAGACCGTCGCACTTTGTTCCCGATGTAAACTCATTTTTGTTTTTTTTTTTTTTGTCAACTTTCGCATGCTCAAACTTTCATTTTCCTTCTACAATTAGATTTTACGAAAATTCTGAGCTTTGAAATGAGAAAGAAAGAAAAAAAAAAAAAAAAACGAGATAGATCGATCCGATGTCATTTTTTTTAGCTACCGGCGGTTGCAGAATTTTCGACCGGTGAAACGATGGGACACAGCAGCGATCGTTTGGCCGCTGCTTTCGGCGTATCGCGAACCGAGCAAGACGATTACGCTCTCAGATCTCATACGTTGGCGGCTAGGGCTCAGCAGCAAGGCTTTCTATCGGACATTGTTCCCTTCAAAGGTACAGAAAATTCGTTGGGCTCGCTTCTTCGCTGATAATCGAATGTGTATTGTCCATTTATCGTATAATTAAAAATTTTTTTTTTTTTTTTGCCAGTACCCGGTGTAAACGAAGTGGTGGACAAGGATAACGGTGTGAGAGTCTCTACCACCGAACAATTGGCTAAACTGAAGCCGGCTTTCGTGAAGCCTTACGGCACCGTTACAGCCGCAAACGCGTCTTTCCTGACCGACGGTGCTTCCGCGGCTCTCATAATGACCGAAGAAAAAGCCAAACAGCTCGGTCTCAAGCCCAAAGCTTACCTGAGACAATTTACCTATGTTTCTCAAGATCCCGTCGATCAATTGCTTCTCGGACCAGCTTACGCCATTCCCAAGGTGATACCTTCTTATAAATTAACAAATTTGTCAATTAAATTCGCTTTTTCCCCGTATAATTGGAAAGTTAAGTTTTGCTCATGGATCTTAATGTTTATGAAAAAAAAAAACAACGTTCGCCCTATTCGTATAATTCGTAGATTCTCGAAAAAGCGAATCTTAATCAATTAAATTCATATGAATTAAATTCGTATGAAATTATAAATGATGACTTTTTCCCCGTATAATTGGAAAGTTACGTTTTGCTCATGGATCTTAATGTTTATGAAAAAAAAAAAACAACGTTCGCCCTATTCGTATAATTCGTAGATTCTCGAAAAAGCGAATCTTAATCAATTAAATTCATATGAATTAAATTCGTATGAAATTATAAATGATGACTTTTTCCCCGTATAATTGGAAAGTTACGTTTTGCTCATGGATCTTAATGTTTATGAAAAAAAAAAACAACGTTCGCCCTATTCGTATAATTCGTAGATTCTCGAAAAAGCGAATCTTAATCAATTAAATTCATATGAATTAAATTCGTATGAAATTATAAATGATGACTTTTTCCCCGTATAATTGGAAAGTTACGTTTTGTCCATGGATCTTAATGTTTATGAAAAAAAAAAAAACAACGTTCGTCCTATTCGTATAATTCTTAGATTCTCGAAAAAGCGAATCTTAATCAATTAAATTCATATGAATTAAATTCGTATGAAATTATAAATGATGACTTTTTCCCCGTATAATTGGAAAGTTACGTTTTGCTCATGGATCTTAATGTTCATGAAAAAAAAAAACAACGTTCGCCCTATTCGTATAATTCGTAGATTCTCGAAAAAGCGAATCTTAATCAATTAAATTCATATGAATTAAATTCGTATGAAATTATAAATGATGACTTTTTCCCCGTATAATTGGAAAGTTACGTTTTGTCCATGGATCTTAATGTTTATGAAAAAAAAAACAACAACAACGTTCGCCCTATTCGTATAATTCGTAGATTCTCGAAAAAGCGAATCTTAATCAATTAAATTCGTATGAAATTATAAATGATGACTTTTTCCCCGTATAATTGGAAAGTTACGTTTTGTCCATGGATCTTAATGTTTATGAAAAAAAAACAACAACAACGTTCGCCCTATTCGTATAATTCGTAGATTCTCGAAAAAGCGAATCTTAATCAATTAAATTCATATTAATTAAATTCGTATGAAATTATAAATGATGACTTTTTCCCCGTATAATTGGAAAGTTACGTTTTGCTCATGGATCTTGATGTTTAGGAAAAAAAAAAAAAAAAAACAACAACGTTCGTCCTATTCGTATAATTCGTAGATTCTCGAAAAAGCGAATCTTAATATGAAGGACATCGGTGTTTGGGAGGTTCACGAGGCGTTTGCCGCTCAAATATTGGCGAACTTGAAGGCCCTCGATTCCGAATGGTTCGCCAAAGAATATTTGAAGAGAAGCACGGGAAAGGTTGGAACTCCCGATCTGAATAAGTGGAACTCTTGGGGTGGCTCATTGTCCCTTGGACATCCTTTCGCCGCGACGGGAGTTAGATTAGCGACGCACACGGCGAATCGCATGATCCGAGAGGATCAACAATTTGGTCTCATAGCCGCATGCGCCGCAGGAGGCCAGGTAATTCTTGTTTTGTCCTCATGGACAAAAATTTCCATCGACTTTTCATTAAAAAAACGAACCAAAAAAAAATTCTCGAGATATTCATACTGCAAGATCGCATGAAATTTTCCCAAAAAGTCCAAAAAAATTATTTTTAGAAAGAAAAAAAAAAATATCCGCGTGTGTTCTGCTCCTTCTAGGTAAAGACTCGAGACACGTTGATTTCTCATGTTTATCATAAAAATTTCCAAAGCATGTTTTTTTTTTTCAAATTCCCAATTCATGTTTGTCATAAAAAAAATTCCCAACCCCCGCGAGGGATCGAAGATTGAGAAAACCGTTCTTTTGAGATAATTTCGTGATACTCGGATAAATAATGAGGAAGCGATGTTGCAAGTTTCGACATCTTCAATTTTATTTAACAGGGCTGCCGCTAATGCCGCTGAGGTGCCACTTTTTAGCCTCTAATTTTCACAAATTGCCACTAATTGACACTATTTTACGCATATTGATAGTAAAAATCTCGAAATTTCATTCACAAAAGACGTAACATTTAGAAAAAAGTGTCCCCTCGGTCAAAGTGGTTGATACGCGAGGCATTCCATGCCAACTCGACCACCGATTTTCCCTCACTATTTCCGATCTGATTTCTGATTATTTATAATCATTTTCCTCAATCCCAAAATTACTTCTGATCGTTTTCAAACTTCAAGCAGATCAGCATTTTTGGAAATTCTTGAGAAAAAAAAACGTGAAAAAAAGAATTTATATTTCGTGAAGGTGGCGTTAATGACTTTCAAAGATATTTTCAATGCTACTGAATTATATTTTTTGTAGAAATTGATCATAATGATTAACGGCAGCATTGATTTGATGGTAAAAAAAAAAAACTCTATTTCCAATATTGCAAAACGTAATTGCATACTTGTCGCTCAAAAAAAAAATCACTGCTCAGTCCCTCGGCTCACGTGAAAGCTCATTTTGCGGCTGTTTGAGGATTGGCAAAAAAAGACCATAAATAAGTAACGGTTTGTTCAACAAAAAATCTGAGCAAATTCAGAATCGTTTTTTTTTTCGTATGGACAATCGTATAAAAAATTATGAAACAGATCAGGAATGGCGAAAATCATTGGTCAAATTGGCGTGGAATGCCTCATATGTATAGATATAGTGAAAATACATACTGCGATGAAAAATACACAAGATTTCTAAGAATTCTGAAATTTTTTGGCCACGCTAATCAAAATATTATCCATAATCGGTCAAAAGATGTAATTCTATAGAATTTTCCCTGTATTTCGTATAATTTGCTTTGTAAAGAAATCCTCTTTTTATTTCACAGCATTAATCACCTTTTTTTTTTTCATTTCTTCAGGGTGTTGGTATGATCATGGAGAGGCATCCAGACGCAAAAATCTAAGCTCCGCGGATCTTATATTTTTTTTTTATAATATACTTAGCGATCGTGCAAAAACGCTCCAAAACGAAACGCGGATCGATCGGCACGAGCGGAACGAGTAATAAACGTTGAACATTCGGGACGAGTGATCGGCGAGAACGTGAAATAAAATAATTTATATTTTTTACGAGATCTATAGTTTAGGGAGCGATTAAATTTTTTGTAACGAAGAAAGAAAAAAAAATCGGGAAATCGCCGATCTGGAAGAAAAAAAAAACCAGAGCCATATCGATGGGAGCCGAATCACTGTTGAATATGTTGAATTTATTAACGAAAAGAAATATATATTATATATATATATATATATATATATACATACATATATATACGATATTTTTTTTTTTAGTCAACCAAGGTGTGCACGTTGAATAACGATGGCAATGAATTTGCGGTGAGATGCTGACGCACCGCTCTGTCCAGAATAACTTTTATATCTCGGCAGCCGCACAATGCCCGAGCTTTCATAGCTTCGAGACGCGAGAGATGCAAGCGCTGACCGGAACCCTGAGCAACTACGATAAGACCCGATTCTTTCGATCCCTCGTTGCTCGTTTCCGGTAGCGCTACGATCGATAGCGTAACACCAGCGCCGCATTCTTCCATGAAATTAGCGTCCAGTATACCGATTCCCCGGGCGTCCTCGTCGTACGTTGCCGATGAATCAGGCAGCGTGATCGTGCATCCTATCGCGTAATCCTGCAGAGCATTTTCGCTCAAATTAATACTTTCGTTAAGGGACAGGGGAAATTAAGATTTTTTTTGTTTCCCTCCTTCATATTTTGATATTACGTCTCGCAGGTTTTTTTTTTTTTTGACAATTTCGACCTGCGCTTTTAATTAAAAAATAAAATAATGAAAGAAAAAGTAAGGAAAAGGCGAATAACGCGGACGCGGTTCCTCGGAAGCAACGGGGAAAAAAAAAACAAGGATTTAAGAACTTTAATAATTAATTTAAATGTGGCTCATTCTCGATTAATCATTGAAATCGACGTGCCGAATAGAAAATAAATGAAATAATATGAATTGAAGGATATTTGATCGGGTATAATCGAATTATAAAATGGCTGAAGAAATTTATCCAGACTCGTGTGAAAATATAATCACTGATTGGAATTTTGCTTTGTTGCCGGATGTTATCACGGTGCTGCTTGATTCTCGATCTTTTTTTTCTAAATTCTGCAAGAGGGCATGCAATAGTGTGATTTCGTCCGGAGGGTTTTCTTTAAGGAGGTTCTTAACATCAATTTGGTGCGGGGCAGGTTGCGTTAGGCATTTGTTTCACCGAGCCATTACTTACGCTCAATTCTGTTTACAAGTATATTTCACAATCGGAACGGTGAAAAACTTTTTTTATGGGCTAATTATATATCTATGAAGGTCTAATCTGTCGTTTAAGCGGTTCTTCGGGGAAATTTTACCGTTTTTTCACTCCTAAAATAATCTCCAATCATAACTTCGAATACTTCTCCAATAAGCGGCATATTTAATGTTTTTTTTTTCTCCTCAACTACGCGGTCAAAAAATCTGAAATAATTACGATGTATTCCTAGTACCAGCAAAAACCTTCCCTCAAATTTTAGAATCATTCAGACCGTTTTTCTCTGGGTTAAGAACCTCCTTAAAGTGTTCCTTTTGCGCGATTAACTTACAATTAAGATGGTTCTTGCATCTCATCAAATCTAGATAGACTGATGAAAATACAACGAACGAAAAGGTTGAGGTTTCTGCAGCATGCTTGCAAAGTTTTCGATTCTTTTACCGTTTGGTTCCGGAGATGTATACTCGTAAACTGTTCCAATTTAACACCTGTGGGTATGGGCATCAAAGCGACGAACGAAGCTGGAGAGCGCTTACTCTTTTCAAATTCTAATACTCAAAAACTAGATCAGCGAACGAAACTTTGCTGGATCGATGCAACGAACATTGAAGATTCTGATGAAAACTCAAATTTATTTACCGTAGCGTATAATTAAAAAAACGCAATTTTCTAGCCCCAGGAACAGATCGAATCTCGCTTGTTTCATGCGTGACCGCTCACTGGGCTTCGCTGTGCCTACGTTCCCGCTTATTCCTCGCCACTTAGTCACGCAAAAACTACTTTGCTTTTAGAGGAGAGTCGGAAAATTCGGACAAATTGCAAAAATCATAATTTTCGTATGCACTCTCGATCATAACTGCCGATAGGAACGACATATTTGGTTGATTTTTTTTGTTTTGTTCGTTATGCTCCCGGAATGAAAATAACCCAATTGAATGTTTTCAATTGAAAAAAAAAATCTGGAAAAACGCGCTCTGGCGCTAAATTAATATAAAATTACATTTGTTTTTACTTTTGTGTTGTTTTGCAATCTGTCCAACAGATGTAGTTATTTTTTTTCCATTCCAATTTATTTCGTTAGGTGCGCAAATATTGTGAATTAAGCCAATCGGTTGCGTAGTGACGAAAAATTGATTCAGTTTATTTTCAGTTGAATTTTGATTCTGTTGTAAGTTCATCTCAATCGTTTCATGAAATGAATTAAGTTTCGTCGTTTTATCTCAAACAAATTTATTGAAATTCGGACAGGACAACGTCTGTTGGGTCAGCTAGTGATAAATAAATATTATTACTATTATTATTATTATTATTATTATTCTTAAATACCTTGATAGGTATTCCGGCATCTATAAGAGCGAGCGTCGCCGCATTAACGGAGGCGCAATAATCGCTTCCGTCGACCTGCAATACCTCGATGAAAATATCTATCTGAGATCTTGGAAATTGTTCCAAATTTAATATAGCCTCCATGGCGTGCCTCAACTGCGTACATCTTTCTTGCGTTTTTCTATCGCCGCGAGGCCTGCTCTTTCTTTCGCCCGCGGTGAAGCTAAATACTGCCATGCTGTATTGACAATTGATTATTCCTTTAGTCGATTTGTTGGCCGTGCTTCTGGCGGCTGCTCCTCTGGGCTGGTTATAATAATTGAAAAATTGAAATAATCCAATAAAATATTCTTCGTTAATGAGTTGTCAGATTTTGAAAATAATTTCAGCTGTACCGCTTGAATGGCAATAAAAAAATAATTGGATTGATAATCAAAGATTTTTTATTTCATTGAAAAATTACATTTTGCCAATTTCTGATGACAGCGTCGAGGATAAATAAAGAAAAAAAAAAACATATACGAACCTGATGAGGTCCGTAGACTGCTGCGAGGATTTTCGTCTTTCCGTGCTCCAGATAAGCACTTCCATCTGCCTGTCGAAAGACTCCTAATCTAACACGAATCTGCCTGAGTTCGACGGGCCGTCTTCCGTCAACACGTAAACCACCCTGATCCTGGAGCTGATCTTGCTCCATTTTTTTTTTGTTTCTCACAAAACGTATTTGGAAATAGAATTACGAGTCGTATGACGATTTAAAAAAATATTTTATTGAAAATACAATTTTACGATTTTAGTTGTACATGAGATGCTGTCAAAACAATTAAAACCTCAAATCATGTGTCGAAAGAGAGGATTACTGTAACAATGAGGTTATGTTTATCTATATGAAAGAAATTTGGCATGGAAATTCGTTTTCCCGGCCGGGCGAATATTTTCAGACAGCCATCTTAATTAGTTCGAATCTCGCCGCCGGGGCCGCATTGTTAAAGTTCAGTTCGCCAATCAGATTGCTTTGGAGGCTGGAGAGTGTGTGAAAGCAATGAACATCCACTATCGACCGACCGTAGATAACCGGAAATGACGTTGCACCGAAAGCCGCGGGTAGTTTTTTGTATTTTATAGCCAAACGAGTAACCACCAAATTTATATGAAAATTCTTTGGCTAATTTGACGGCCCGCTTTTAAAAAAAATTATTTTACTCAAATCCCGCTGATCAGTATACGATGATCAAACGATTAGTAAAAGAAGAAAAAAATTATTAACGTTTAATAAGCTGCATGGCTAACTTTGTACAGCTGACATATCTCATCATTGTCTGGTACAAATAAAAAAAAATTGGTAAAATCAGAAAAACCTCTTCCCCTCCAATTCAAACCCGTAGCGCCCACAAGTGCTTGGGGACAAAAAAAAATGCGCGCCAGTCCATCGAGATAAAAGAAAGAGGACGCAAGACGAAAAAGCTGACAAGTGTAGCGGTTGCAGACGTCGCTGTTTTGTGTTGCTAGTATGCCAGTTTTGTTGAGAGTGCCCCATGCTCGTAAACACTCCGCCATTATGCCGTAACGCCATCACACACACACACACACACACACACACACACACACACACACACACACACACACACACAACACACACAGAATGCCTGGAAGAGACGACGGGCAGAGAGGTTCGGTCTGCTCTGTGATAAACAATCGTCGTTTCGCGGCTATTATACGCACGTGATGTGAGATAATATTTGTTTTTTTTTTTTTTTCGTGATCAGCAAAAAATCGTTTCCGACCCAAGGATTTAACGAGATTCGTGTTGTTCAGGTTAGTATTACAAGTACGGCGCTTCATGTATTTTGTTTATACGCGCGGAGTTGCAGCAGAATAACGTACGAGTGTCATGTCGAATTTGGCACGGGGCTGGGGAAAGGGGGGGGGGGGGGGGTGAGTGAAGTATCGCGTACACAAAACTTATAGGAGAATAATAGGAATAAAGAGGCCTGATTTGGTGTATATAACGAGCTCATCGTTACATACGCTACTCCAACGGACGTTGGCGGGTGGCATTTTTTTTTCCTTCATCTCCCGCGCTCTCTCGCCCATTCCCAATTATGAATGTAATTATTTTAGTTTAACAGTTCCAATAATATTCAAGCTGGATTCATATCGCTTTTTTTTTACTGCGAGTTTTTGTTATTGAATACTATTCCGCTCGAATATCCGTTAATTTTTTCTATTTCAATTGTCGATGCATACAATGTACCACTATACTGAATATATACATATATACATATGATACGGCTGCTATGCGGATTAGCGAAGCTGCCTCTATCCGGGCGTTGCGCTAACGAGAGTGGCGCTCGCGCGCGCGCATTCTGTATTCCCCTCGGGGAGCGGGACCGAATGCGTAAAAAAAACAATATTGTATCGTACCGGAAGCCATTTGTAACGTGTCTGCAGTGTATTTTTTTTTTTTTTTTTTTTTTTTCAAATCGTTTGATATTCTCAGCGTGTGTCATATGTGCATGCATACTTTGATACACGAATCGACGAAATACCGAGTGAATCACAGACTCTCGAGAATCCTCTCTTCGGCACCACGATAAACTCCTTCCAACCTCAAAACTTTGCTCGTATCGTTATTTTTTTTTTTTTTTTTTTGTTCATTCCTCCTTCCCCCCGCCCTCGAACATCCCGTCGGACCGATTACCCGCTCTAACGCAATTATTCTACATAGAATTGTTCGAAAAACAAAAAAAAAAACAAAACAAACGGGAATGTATTGCGATTCTAAGAAAACGGGCAGAGATGCAATTCCATTGTTTTTCGGCTTGCTCGTTTGGTAAATATACATGAGAAATATCGTTTGCAGGGTTTTGATAATTGATAGGGACAAAGGGCGGCCCTGGGAGCGAATATTTTTAACTTGAAAAAAAAAAAAAAAAAAAAAAAAAAAAAGAAAAAAAATTTGTGGAAAAAAAAAAATCCATATCGACGTCGAGACGAGATGGACGACGAGGAGGGATCGTCAAGTTCGGGTCCCATGTCGTCGCTCAACAGTCTATTCTCGTTCACGAGTCCCGCGGTCAAGAAATTATTGGGCTGGAAGCAAGGCGACGAGGAGGAGAAATGGGCGGAAAAGGCGGTCGATTCGTTGGTAAAAAAGTTGAAAAAACGAAAAGGCGCCATAGAGGAATTGGAGAGAGCGCTGAGTTGTCCGGGCACGCCGAGCAAGTGCGTCACGATACCGAGAAGCCTGGACGGTCGTTTGCAAGTTTCGCACAGAAAGGGCCTGCCGCACGTGATTTATTGTCGCGTCTGGCGCTGGCCCGATTTGCAGTCACATCACGAGCTAAAGCCCCTCGAATTGTGCCAATATCCATTTTCCGCAAAGCAAAAAGAAGTCTGCATAAATCCTTATCATTACAAGAGGGTCGAGAGTCCGGTATTGCCGCCCGTTCTCGTGCCGAGGCACTCGGAATTCGCTCCCGGACACTCGTTATTGCCGTTTCAGCAGCTCCCCGAGCCAACAATGCCGCACAACGTATCATACTCGTCCAGCGGCTTTAATTCCGGCAGCGGCGGCGTCGTAAATCCGACATCGCCTATGTCGTCGGTCGGCTCCGTTCCGAGTCCCGGCGGCGCGACATCGCCAAATCCTCAGAGTCCTTACGGCGCTAACGGTCTGCCGGAAACACCGCCGCCCGCTTACTCGCCGCCCGAGGATGGCTCGCAGTCCGGCCAATCGCCGACTCCCGATCCTGCCGCAATGGACACGACGGTCAACAATGCGGAGGTCGCGCCCGTCTGTTATCAGGAGCCTCCGTACTGGGCCTCGATCGCCTATTACGAATTGAATTGTCGCGTCGGCGAGGTATTTCATTGTCAGTCGCACTCCGTCATCGTCGACGGTTTCACCAATCCGAGCAACAATTCCGATCGTTTTTGCCTCGGACAATTGTCGAACGTTAATCGCAACTCGACGATCGAAAATACGAGGCGGCACATCGGCAAGGGGGTGCATCTTTATTACGTCGGCGGTGAGGTTTACGCCGAATGCCTGTCCGACTCGGCGATATTCGTACAATCGAGAAATTGCAATCATCATCATGGCTTTCATCCGAGCACCGTGTGCAAAATACCGCCGAGATGCTCCCTCAAGATATTCAACAATCAGGAGTTCGCTCAGCTGCTCTCGCAGAGCGTCAATCATGGCTTCGAAGCCGTTTACGAACTCACCAAGATGTGCACAATCAGGTAATTCGAGAAATCGTTTTTTTTTAATCTTCGTTTTTTTTTTTTCTTCCGTTCGATCGACATCGTTTGGGAATAACAGAGAACTCGCATTACTTTTGACTTTTAAATTATTTAAAAGATAATTGTACAAAAATATCATTTGCATAGGTTTTTTTTTTTTTCAGTTGCTCATCATTGTTTAATTAATTGTACCAGCTTGAAAGTTTGAGTTGCATTTCAAACGTATCTTGCGTGACAGTGACGTCACAACACCCCCCCCCCCCCCCCCCCCCCGTGTAGCAGCGCCACTAGCGGTAAAATTAAGAAATTCAAGCAGCTAATGATTTCTGAGCCAAAAAATCTTCATAAATCGTAAATATGTAGTCTATAAATAGAGTTGAAACGTGACTAATGTGCCTGAACAATCGAGTAAAGTTTACAAATATTGTTTTGTAACGTGTTACAAAAGCGCAATTGTATCAAAACGGGGAAAAAGAGTTTATATTTGCATTAGGAACATCTCTAAATCTATTCTTGGCAAATTTTCAGATGTCTCTTACTTTTTTGTTTTGTTCAATCTCAATCGTTTCGGAATAATAGTGAACTTGCATTATTTTCAACTTTTAAATTATTCGCAACATCATTTGCATAGGTTTTTTTCAGTTACTCATTATTATTTCATTAATTACGCCAGCTTGAAAATTGAATTGCATTTCGAACGTATATCGCGTGACAGTGACGTCACAACACCCCCCAGTGCAGCAGCGCCTCTAGCGGTAAAATTAAGAAATTCAAGCAGCTAATAATCCCTAACCCAAAAATCTTCGTAATTCGTAAGTATGTAGTCTGTAAATGGGATTCAAACATGACTAATGTGCCTGAACAATCGAAGAAAGTTTACAAATATTGTTTTGTACCATGTTGCAAAAACACAACTCTATTAACACCAGAAAAAGAGTTTATTTGTGTAAGGTACATCTCTAAATCTATTCTTGGCAAATTTTCAGATGTTGCTTTCATGTATCCTTGATTAATTATTTTCTTCAAGTTACAGCGCACGCTGTAACGTTTATTACACACATTCGTGCACTAATGATGTTATTTTCACGAATTTTTTCACCGACGGATATCCTATGCTTTTAACATGGATTATCCGGCGGATAAGTATATCCGGAGATCACCCCAGGTGAAAAAATCGGTCATAACGTTACCCTAGTACCGAGGGGTGTTGCAACGTCACTAGGCCCGTAGAGCATATCAATTTCTTAAAATTTTTACACCTGAAGATAATAATTTACTTGCTCAGAGAAATTAATGCCATATGTTTGTGAACTTCAGAATATATTTAACTATGACAGAATAATAATAAAAAAAAGGAGCAAATCGTTTACATGCAAGTTCTCTATTGCTGTAGAGAACAGGTTTAAGGGTCAATGTATATCGTTAGGAACATTTATTGTGTCGAATTTCTTACCTTGGACCTTCTGAAAATCCAATTACGTGAATTATTATGAGATAATAATAATTATTATTATTATGGATCCCTTTTTTTTTACGAAAACAATTTTTCGAAAATTCAAAAAAATTAATTCGACGCTTAGCAACGAAGCTCCTTCGTACAGCGAAACTTTTTCACTAGTCTGCCAGGCACATGTTCATTATTTCAACATTGTACAAGCGTCACTTGACAGTATCCTCGATACATTTCCGATTTTTACCAACAATGAGAGCCAAGCATTGCGAATTAATTTTCAACCGACGAAAAATGAATCTCCAGAATCTATGAGAAATCCCAACGAATGTATATTCAAATTACGTTTCTAGGATGTCTTTCGTGAAAGGCTGGGGAGCGGAATATCATCGTCAAGATGTGACTTCGACTCCCTGCTGGATCGAGGCTCATCTGCACGGTCCTCTGCAGTGGTTGGACAAAGTCTTGACGCAAATGGGCTCACCTCACAACGCCATTAGTTCAGTGTCGTAAGAAAGAATGAACGAGCGAGACAGAGAGAGAGAGAGAGAGAGAGAGAGAGAGAGAGAGAGAGAGAGAGAAAGAGAGTGAGTGACGAAGAGAGAAAGATTGAGAAATTGAGCCCATAGTCACGAGAGTAAAAACTTTGCCATTGAACCCTCCGGAGGGACATTGGCCATCGTGAAATTCTGTGCCCCGAGCGGCAAATGTACATAATATGTATATTTGCTTTATCGAGTCGAGCTCGGGGCCAAAATTTCGGTATTGTATGAGATTTTTTGTTTATTTTTTTTTTTTTTTTCTTAATAACGTTCGTATGGAATTACGAAGCGAGACGGAAGAAGAAGAAAGGAAAAAAGGGGAAAAAAAAAAGAAACCTTGACGCGAGTGCAAATATAGGATTATTAGTACAAGAGTGTCGTTGATAATTGAATGGCAAACAAATTGAAAGTAACGCAGTAACGTCGTATACAGATGTATATTTAGAGCAAAAAAAATATATATATTCAATGTGCGCAAACATTTGCGGAAAAAAAAGACAAAAAGAAGCCGTACAAATTTTTAGGCTGTTCTTTATGGAGAAGGAAACCTATTATACTATACACATATATATATATATATATATATATATATATATATATATATATAGTAATATAGTAAGTTTACTCGATATTAAGGAACTATATTTTTTAATCCAATGTCCGTCGTAATGTATTTTATTTTGTATATTGGCGCGGTACGGATGAAGGATTTAACTTTGTGTGAAACTTTTGAAAAGAAAAATCATCGCGATTACCGTCTCTTGGATACGATTTTTTTTTTTTTTTTTTTTTTTTTTTTTACGTCGTTTTAGGTTCGGGAGACGGAAAAATTTTTGTAAAACTAACAATAGGCGATGTTGCGGTACGAGAAGCAGATTTTCTTTTTTCATACGTATATTTTAACGCAAAAAAAAAAACATTGCCATTCGATTTGTTCGATCCGAGACGAGCGTAGAATTGTTTTTTTCTTTTTTTTTTAAGAAAATACTTGAATCTTATCTCGAGATAGGGAGCTTAGAGACACAGATTGCCTTCTGCTTCTCGTACGATGCTGCGGTATTTTGAGCAAAAGAAAAACGATGATTTTACTCGAAATGCCTGGAACCACGAAGACCTCGTCGACAAACGAAAAAATATCCCTCATGATGTACCAACGGGACTATATATATAAGGATGTTACAAAAAAAATTTTTTTTTTTTATTTTTCAGGCTCTTATCCCTCAAAACTTGAGTTTTGATAGGAAAAAAAACATCCTCGCGAAGAGGGAGCTCGGTAGCTCAAGTGGAAGCCGCCGCTCATTGGACGTTTCTTTTCTAATTATAACAGCCGATTAACGTGTATGACGAACTTTTTTGAAAGGAAAAAATTGAGACCATTAGGATTGTATTTCGAATTAAGAACAAAACAAATTCATCAATTACATATTTTTTTTATTCCCAATTTTTAATTTTTTATAAAAAATTCTAAACAATTTTAAGTTGAATATTTTTTTTCTGACACCATCGTGTTCTAAATAAAAAAATTTCGATCGATTTTATTCATACCAATAATTTTGCGATTAAAAATTGTTTATAAATCGTCATGAACAATTCGTATCTGGTGAAATGTTTTTTTTTCGCGACAATTTTTTGACTCAAATACGTACTCCATGGTTCTTGCTGAAATAGGAAATCATTAATCTTCGGGGCGATGGTATATAAGCAAATTTAATCACCTTTAACAATTTTTCCCTTATGACTTTATGCAAAAAAAAAACGCAAAATTTTATTTATTTATTTTCGGTAAAGATCGATGCCAACGACGCTTTTTTACACGTGGCATACGTCTTTCGGTGGAAATCAGCGACTAAAAGTATATATTGCGCTTGAACTCTATCCTTAGTTAATAATGAATTAAATTCCGTGCACAAAGCTACTTTCCGTTTATCAATGTCGTTTACAACATTTAAATCATTAAAGGTTCTTTTTATTTGAAATACAATCCTCATGGTCTCAAATTTTTCCTTCCAAAAAGTTTGTCATAGACGTTAATTGGCTGTTATAATTAGAAACGTCCAATTTTTTTTTCTATCAAAACTCAAGTTTTGAGGGATGGGAGCATGAAAAATCAACAAATTGTATTTTTGAAACACCCTTGTATATATATATATATATGTTTATGTTTATGTATATATACATGCTGCATGTATAAAGCCTTAAAAAAGTGCCACTTTTCAATGTTCTTTCGTCAAAGGCCTTAATTTACGTCGCTGAGTATAAAATTAAGATACATTTAGTTATTGTACTGATTATAATCGTTCGCAATATTGCAAAATGCAAGATCTCATTTTTTTTCTCAATGTGTGCGTGAAAAACGTGCAAGTTTATAACTATTTTGAATTATATAATATATATATATATGTATATATATATATATATATATATATATATATATATATATATATATATATATACATTATGAAATTTCAATGTTCGTGTTGCTCTTATGAAAAAAAAAAAAAAATGTATCGTCTCACGTAACATGATGTTTTCTCCGTAAAGCACCGTGTTTCGCGAATCATGATTGCTTCGAGACGCTAAAACGTCTGTGAATTATGATTCGAGGTGGCAAAATACAATGAAACCGCCATAAAAGTAGGAACATCTTTGAGAACTTTTTCTTCATGGAAGATGCAATGAAATTTTTTTCTTGGTTAAGGGAGGTTTTTACTTTATTGGGCCAAAAAATGTTCGATTTTTCATCAATTTTTTATGCGAAAAATATTCAATATAGAATGTTGATATTTGGTATGTTTACTAAAAGGTATTTATTGATCATGATAATATCTTTTAAAGTTTGACAAAACATGGTATTGGGAGCGGGAGGAGCCACGTATGGCCATGATATTCTTCACTTGCGCAAGTCTTAAGTCCTGCACAGGTTATCCGAAACAAAAAAAAATCAATATTTTTACTGCAATACTGTGCATAAGCTGAATTAGAATTATCCAAAAATATTCAATGGTTTTTATTTAATGAACAAAAAACTGCAAAAATTTTCGGCAAAAATCGAAACTTTTCCTTCGATCGCGCTCATTACTTTTTTTTCAATATTTCTTCTTCATTCTAGTTGAACTCATACACAATATTGTACAAAGTAAAAATATGTTTGATTTTTTTGCTTCGGATCACCTGTCCAGAACTTGGGACTTCCGCAAGCGAAGAATATCATCGCCGGCCACTCCCAATACCATGTTTTATCAAACTTTAAAAGATATTATCATAATCAATAAAGACCGCTTAGTAAACATACCAAGTATCAACATTCTATATTTAATATTTTTCGCATAAAAAATTGGTGAAAAATTCAACATTTTTTGGCCAAACTAAGTAGAAACCTTCCTTAATAGTGAAAATATATCTGTATGAGAATTTTTCTAAGCAAAATTCATTCATATTCGTTCGGTCTGAACTTGCTGAGAAAAAAATAAATGGCCTGTAATAATTTTCAAAAAAGTTTAATTACTCGAATTATTATTGTTATATTTTTTTTTTTTTAATTCCCAAAGCTGCCCCTATTTTTTCGGCCGTTACGCTGTTCTGCCTCCTAGGATACGATAAAATGACTTGCCCTCAATTCCTTCGACGCGATTATAAACGGGATTCAAATTTTTTTTACTTTCATATAGCTTGAAGATAGACTGAACTGTGAGTTTAAGCTTCTATTAACGCGTTGTTGGAATTGGGCCTTGGAAAATGAATTTTTCAAAAGCATGCCCTCCTCTCGAAGGGATTGTAATATTTTTTATTAGCGAAGCCGAGAAATCCTCTTCATTCTGGATGAAACAAGTACTATGTTATGTAATCACTGTTGCGCAGCACTCTTACACTTTACGCAGAGATAGAGAGAGATAATACTAAAATAAAGATGCGTTTATATTTATACTCGAAGAAAAATTAAAAAAGTAAAAAAAACAAAGCCGAGAGTATGTAAACGAAGTTCACTGCCGCTTTTACTGAACGATTCGTTTGTCCAAGTGCGCTTAGCTGTGATTTCCATTGTTTTTTTTTTTTTTTTTTTTTTTTTTTTTTAAATCTATAACTCGTCTATGGTATAAAAGAAAGAAAATTAATGAAAGTACGATTTCTCGAAAGAAATGCATTCTGTGCATGCACATATTCTTGCAGAGTTATGTCTATGTAAAAAGAAGAAAAAAAGGATATATATATATATATGTATATATATATATTAAAGCTGTAATGCCAAATTTGCGCACACATTTCTATTTCGGTAAATTAATTCCTCGGGGGGAACGGTCAAGTACTATTTAAACGTTAATCGTGCCTGATCTATATTCGTCGTATACATGAATTTACAATAATAGCTTTAAAACTCGTTGCAATTATAATAATAATAATAATGACAATGCAAAAGTGCATGTTGAATGGTGAAAAATATACCCACTGTAACCGCGTTTAAGATTACG
The DNA here is from genome assembly GCA_963564615.1 of Rhorus exstirpatorius. Classification (NCBI taxonomy): domain Eukaryota; kingdom Metazoa; phylum Arthropoda; class Insecta; order Hymenoptera; family Ichneumonidae; genus Rhorus; species Rhorus exstirpatorius. The sequence continues at coordinate 53,509,645 of OY751313.1, forward strand.
AAAGAAAAATGCAGGATAACTATACATAGTATAATAGTGATTTATGCATATATAATAGAAATTTGGTATGCAATTGATATTCGCGCCTTTTTTTTTTATGAATTATTGTAACAACGGTATGTTATGCAAAACTCTTGAGAATTAATTGTATTCAGGAATTGCATAGCTTTTACCATTTGGTGAATATGTTTTACCTAAAAAAAAAAAAAGGGGTATACGAATCTTATATTTCGCTTGCTCAAATAATTCTCGCGATAAAATACTTGATTTTTCGCCCGAAACAAGCTCGAATCTTGGATAAAGTAAATTTACGAGTTGTCTTGTTCTCTCTGAACTCGCGTACACCGTTAGGGCAAGTTCATATTTAAATTAAAAGAAAGGTCGAGGAGATCTTGGAAAATTATTTGGAGATTGCTACGAGACCTTTATTTTTTGAAAAAATTTTCATCCGAATATATATTAAATTCATAAAAAATTTGATGAAAAAAAAAAAGATAGGCCGGACGCGTTCATGTACCACGTGACGTATGATTGCATAAATTCTTAATCGTACTTTCTCCCAAATGGCACAAGTGCGATCGGGATAAAATTTACTTGGAAAATTTTTGCCACCTTGCTGCAGCGGCTGAGCCTCATTTCATCCGGATAGGTTGTGTCAATTCCGAGAAAGTACAATTCGCTTTTTCGAAGCGATCGCGGTGCACAACTATTTCTCCGCCATATTGTTTTCCTCTTTTTTTTTCCATGGAAACGGTCATTTCTATAAAAGCCTCAACTACAACGGTGTCGATGCTAAATTATTTACGATGAAAGTTTTTTTTCGAATAATTGTATTTAAAAAAAAACAATGGTGAATTTGAAAATATTCTTCGATCTCTAAATTTGAATGAAAAAACATGGAAATTGAAATTATCCTCGTACAGATATTTCGTAATAATGAGGTATTTTTTGATAATTTTATCTCGAACAAGACCCGCGTCCGAATTATGAAAACAAATCTATCGTCTCCTATTTTTATTTCTAACTGAATTACAAAACCCTTTTATCCAATGATATACACGCATCTTGGATTGTTCATTTCAGCTGAGACTGAACACTTATTCGGGGCCGTGGCGTCGCGATCATGGGACAAAAAATTTTCGTCGTTTCGTGCGAACACTACTTATTATTCTTTGATTTACCGACATTTCCAGAATTACTCTCAAACTATATGATCTCCCCCGAGTGTTTTCGGTACCATCAACTTTTGCACTTGTATACTTAAGCCGACAAGTGTCGCGTAAAATATTTAAAAAAAAAAAACGAACATGTCCTGTGTAATTTGTAAGTATATAAGTGTATATGTAAACATAACCTACCTGGATTGTTCGGTACGAGCGAAAATCAATCGATACGATATATTTTTTTCGTCAAAATATCCTTTTTTTTTTCTCCGTCGTTTGCTGTCGCCGATCGAGTGCTTTGAGAAAGGTTATTTTTTTTCCAACATCTCTCGTGGCGTCGACAAGTGGATTTTTTTTTAACAGAAAAAAGCGCGCGCAAAACGAAAAATGTGCGCGGGGGGGGGGGGGGGGAATGATATTTCAAATGTATTAATCATAGATATACGATTATTGGATAAATTAAACTTATCAAGTTTGTTTATTAAAGTGAATGAAAGTGTGTACGTCCTTTATACGGGTGCGTTGGATGCATGATTTAATTATATTTAAAGAAAAAGAAAAAAAACTGCTGCATTCCATATATTATTTTCGACCATATGCACGACAGGGGAAAATATATATTACGTGTCTCTATACTTCATTCGATCAATGCGCATTATCATAAAAATAATAGCATACAAATAACTGCTGGCTCTATATTCGACGCAATTGGAGAGTCTCCTGCTCGTTTTTATTTCTTTATTATTCATTTTTTTTCTTCCTCAACCGATATACTCTCGCGCGACGTTACAGTGATTTGTAGATTGATCTCAACGTGTTCTTTTTCCTCTTTCGACTAATATATATGCGGCATGTAAACGTGTAGATTTATGCTATTTTTTTTTTTTTTTAATAAGATATACCGACAGAATGGTACGTTTTCACCGTTGCGGCTTCGTTACTCTCATATTTTACCTTTCTACTCTCTCTCTCTCTCTCTCACGCTCGCTCATTTTATATTTTTCGGTAAGTGGAGCTCGTTTAATAATATATCCATTATGAATAAAGGTTTCTCGTATCTACCCGTCGAAATTTGCGATGCAAGAGACGCGCGCGCCTCCTCGCGTGGCTCGTAGTCAACATTTCGAAACTCGATAATTTTTCTTTCCTTTCACACTGCGTGGAAGCATTTTTTTTCTCATTATCTTCTCGTACAACGATTGATAAACTCCATATGATTTTTCTTTTTTTTTTTTCTTCTTCAATAATAAAGATAATAATTAATAATTCGTATTACAGGTCGATTGTATTCATACAAACAATGTAAAATCCCTCAAAGTCTTTAACGCGTGTTAGTGAATTGAAAAAAAAAACCGTTATTTTTTTACTTCAGATTACCGTTGAGAGAAAATCGAATTGTCGAATTACGGACACACAACGTGGTAAAAACGCGATAATTTATGAAATAAAAAATAATAATTGTAGTACGATGATTTGTGATATAATTAAAGAGGGCATCTCGTGTCTCTCTCTCTCTCTCTCTCTCTCTCTCTCTCTCTTTTTTGCTCTTTACTCCTGCGAGTTTCTTTAAAAATGATTGCAGTCACAGTCTAATTCGACTCTTTTTTTTTTTATCAATTCGCATCTGACATTTCTCATCGTTCATATTTAGCTATATAATATATGTACACCATCCCGCTTCGACATATATATCATAATTGTGTTAATATTTTATCGCTCTCTTCATTCTAGTAATAATTCGGACATAAAGTATGGCCAAGCTTCTTTTGTTGCCTTTAATCGTGTTATTGTATATTTCTTGCTTTCCCTTCATCTCAACTTCCCTCGATTCATTTATTATAAATATTATCCCCCCCCCCCCCCCCCCAAGGCTGTTGTTTGTCCGATGATTCTCAGCAGAGGACCAAACCACAATGAAAAAAAAACTCTTTGACAATCGAGACAAAAAAAAATCAATATCAAATACTTAACATTTTAACAAATCTATAGGGTTGTTCAGCAACGGCCCAACCGCTGCTTGTCTCGAGTCAAGAGTATGCGTGATTGCAAAAAAAAAAAAATAAATAAAAAAAATCGATAAAAAAGAAAAAACAAAGACAAATTGCCTTTTCGTGAACACATTTTGTTTTGTTTGTTTGTTTATGAATTGAAATATATTACATTTCTCGAAACGACCGACGTTTCCCCCGATATTATTGGAAACGGATTTCGATAATTAGTCTTGTTGATTTACGTGCGATGTACACATTTATGTATGGGATCTTAAGGATGCATGAGTCACATAAGTCCGGTCGAAAAAAAGTTTTGGTGAGAATTTCAAGTATTTCGCGTTGAAGCAAAAATTTGAAAAAAAAAATCCAACTATTTCGAAGATTATAATAATATCGATTTTCAATAATAACAATTCCGTAATACTATCAAAAAATTGTTTAAACAGTACATTGTTGCAGAAATTTCCCGTAAAACTGCATTTCGATTATATGTAACGAATTCATCGATTTTTCTGAATGCATGCGAATTTTTTTAGAATTTTCTTATGGTTTTTTTTTTTCATTTTCGTTTGTGAAAATTTTTAATTTTGAAAATTGTAAGAAAAGTGGTGAATTTGGTATATGTTCTCGTACAAAGGTTCCATATTAACTTCACGAAGTAAATATCCGGATCATCAAACCATTACTTTTATAAATACAGTTTTTCAAAATTCTAAAAAATACATAAATTAAAGGCCATAAGAAAATTCTTGAAAAATTCATATGTATTCAGTAAAATCGAGGAACTTGTTATATATAATCGAAAAACATTTTTAACGAGAAATTTCTGCAACAATTTAGTGTTTAAACAATTTTTTGATAGTTTTTCGGCATTGTTATTATTGACAATCGATATTATATTCATCTTCAATATAGTTGATTTTTTTTTTTTTCAAATTTTTCCTCCAACGCAAAGTACTTGAAATTCTCACCTAAACTTTTTTCGACTTGAATTATGTGGGCTCGTAAATCCTTAATTATAAACGCGGCAAAGGGACGCGTTTCGATATTTTGCTCGTCGTTGTACGAATTGAAAGTCTCTAAACATGTGCTACGGCTATAAAAAAAAAAAAAAAAAAAAATATCGTCCGAGGAAATGACGAAAAAAAGGACCTTTGGTTCGTAAATTGGAGACTGATGTTGCTCGTACGAAAATAATTAACAATGAACGTATCATATCTGCGATAAAACGCAGTTGCGATGATTGGAACAATTTAGAATGAAAATGAGATCGTATCACTCGATTAATTTTTTTTTTTTTCAATTACGCAAAAAAAAATCCCGAAACGCGAAACATGAAAAAGAAATGCAAAGAATTTAATTGAAATTTAATTAATGTTCGTTCCTCCGGGAAGAGGCATTCATACGGTTGGTCCACGGTCATGCACGACGCCGCTTTTTTTTTTTTTGAATCACGCGATTGCACCACTAATCTACGAATATAACAAGTTATGTTTGTATAAGTATGACGATGTCTGAAAAAAATCTTGTCAGTTGTCACTGCGAAACGAATTTGTACTTTAGTATAATCGCCAGCGTGGATAAATCAGGGGTACATGACGATATTGTTTTTTTTTAAAATCTATTATCTTTTTTTCGATCCCCCCCCCCCGTTAAACCAAATCCCCCGAAAATCCTACAGAGCCCTATGATCAACCATCATCGGCAAATGACAAAACGACGCGTGTGATTTTTGGCCACTGTCTCGTTCTTTTTATCATTAATTTTATCGTTTTCGTTATTATTATTATTATTATTATTATTATTATTATTATTTTGACATTTCTTGCGTCTCAAGTATAAACAATGCCCCGAAAGTCACTTTATCGAGACCCCTTTGCAAGAGTTCAGCCCTCTCCGATCGGACAACAGCCACCGCATATCTACCAATCTGGCGCGGGGAAAGAAAAAAAAAAACATTTTTTCGAATTTCTTTCTCGTAATTTAGGCTTTTTTTTTATTATCTTAGGAAAAACAAAAATCGTGGGCTATTTTTATTGTAAAGATAAAATTTTTGTTTTTGTTTTGGGAGGTTTCGCTGAAAATCGATATTGCTTTTTCTTATCTCCTTCGAATTCGCAAGCAAGCATTGGGTAAACGTAAAGTTCAAGTTTACCCCCCAAAAACGATAAATTTTGTTATTTTTTTTTTTTTTTTTTTAATTACAAAGAGCCTAAACTTTGAGCAAAAACAAAGTTGAAAAAGTCGATTTGTTTTTTTTTTTTTTTCGCGCTATCCTACTTTTTCATCCTTGTATAGCGTTGTTCGTGTGTTTGTATTATCGTAACGACTTAATATTCCTTCGCGTCGAGAGAGGCTCGCCCAAAAAATCATCGAGCCATGTTTTACTTCCATTATCCCGACATTCAGTCCCCCCCCCCCCCCCCCCCCCTCCGATAAATTAATTAATTAGATTTAATATTTTGTTAATCGTTCATTTATCGTTCAATTCGCGTTGGAAATTGAATGTCACAAGATCGTTCGATATCACAGTCGTTTTTTTTGTTTTCTGTTATGTTTTTTTTTTTCCTTTTTTTTTTCTTCGTTTTTTTTTTATATACGTTATATAATAATGTATTTACGAGTATCACTTAATATTGATTTATTTTTATAATAGGTATATAGAGCGTTAATCGTACCGATAAATACAGTTATAAAATATTGTACGGGCGCGTCTCTCGGTGTCGCATCGGCCTCAATGCTCCGGCATTTATCATTATTTCTCAAATTTTTCTCGTAATTGGTTTTTTTTTTTTTTTTTTCCCCCAAAGTTCGTTAAACCGAGCTCCTGAATTTTCCGCGACGCTCTTTCGTTTGTTCATTTGTTCTTTTTTTTTTTTTTTTCAGCTCTCCTGCGACTGCAAATTCATTTTTTTTTTTTTCGTTCTTTTTGTCTTTATCTTTGCGCACTCTGGCACCGATTCGGGAGCCACACATTTTTGGCAACTCCCCCGGTCATTCATATTTCTTCGTTTCGCGCGCGCGAAACTTTCATCTTTCATATCCGCGGGGTAAAAGTTTCGCTTCGTCGCGTCTCCGCGCAGAGAGATGTTGAAATGCAAGAATCTTTTTTTTTTCTCTTTTTTTTTTGTTTCTTCCTCGTTTTTGACAAGGACGGCTCCGCTTTCGCAATTCACGGATATAATTGTGAGCATATTGTTGAAAAATCAAAAATTATTTACGAATCGAGGGAAATGAGTCCTTGTTACGAATTTCTTCTCGTCGATGCCAATAGCAAGAATCGCTGTGTACTCCCCCGCGCCCCGCGCATTAAACTTTTTTCATCGAATCGATGCAAGATCGATCAGGGGGGGGGGTGGAAAAAAAAATAATAATTAACTATCAATCGATCATGGGTATATATACTCCATATTTCTACGACATTTTTTTGTACAAGTGTTCTTTTCTTTCATTTTTTTTTGCCTCCCTAAGAAACCTCAACGTGATTTTTGCTCGAAAAATTAATTTCTAACGATCTTTGAGTATCGTGAGATCTTGACAAATGTTTGTCGCTTGCACGCAATGCCATTCCTCGGTATATCATCTCTCACTCTCTCTCTTTCTCTGAGACACGCCAAAAAAACAGAGTACCATTCGTCGACGAGCGAAAAAGGGGGGAGGGACGAGAAAAAGAATGTTTATAGAACTCTCGAGTCTCTTGACGCGTTTTTTTTTTTTTTTTTTTTTTTTTGTTTTTGGGCTCGCGTGTTTTGCAAACCTTGGCGCGAACATATTTTCTCTTCTGATAAAGGAAAAACTTTCAAAAAAAAAAAAAAAAAAAAAAAAAAAAGGGGCGTGAAAAAGAAAATCTTGATCGCAATCGATATATCCCGCGACGCGAAAAAAGATTTATTCGGGAGAATTTCGAATTATCGGAGGAGCGGAGATTCGTAATAAATTGGCACAAAGGCTCGTGAAACACGCGCTCGCCGCGTACAATTTTCTTCTGCTTCTTCTTTTTTTTTTTAAATTAAATAATTCAAAGCCACAACGAGTCCCAATCAATTATAGTCCCGACGCGAGTTCCAACAAATTCAACTAAATTTCTTTTTTTTTTCTTCCTTCTTCTCATTTCTTTCTTTCTTTTTTTCTTCTTCTTCTTCTTCTTTTTTTCGACCTACTGTAATTATCGCTCGTTATTCTTCACGGATCAGTAATAACGGTCAATCGATTTGATTCATTAAATGACTATTCTACGTGTTTTACAATTGAGTTTGATGCAATTTAGCTAATATTCAACAATTCCCAATGTCCGTAATCCCTCACATTACATTTTTTTTTCTTTCTTTCTTTCTTCGTTTCGTCACTCGTTATCCAGTCCATGAATCTGGATGATTGACGATTAAGGGGGGGGGGGGGGGGGCCGCCTATGTGTATATGTGAGGGTGAATCGGACCGAATTCGCTCTGCGCGATTCTCAGGGATTTGTTAATACTTGATCACGTATGAATAAATGTCTTTAAGGAGGGAGATGTAAAGTGTAGTGTGATAAAAAGAAGGGGTTGGGTGAAAATTTAATGTGTGTCGGAGCAATAAAGCGTCAAAAAAAATTATATTTTTTTGTTTTGTTTGTTTGTTTTTTTTTTTTTTTTTTCGTATTTTACGATCCCAATATTTCGAATTTATCGTCAGTCATTAAATTTTCGTGTCAGTAAGTCATGTAATATCTTGGATTTATACGCGATGCTCCGTTTGCTCGTTTTTTTTTTTTTTTCTTTTTTTTTTTTCTTTCCCGTCAGATCCACTTTTGCGTCTCAAGTGTTTGTGTGTGTGTGTGTGTGTTTTTTTTTTGTTTGCTCTTACATATAATCAAAATTTGCGTGTAGATAATAATAATAATAATAATAATAATAATAATAATGGTCGCAATACGTTGGTGAACGGAGTTTTTTTTTGTTTTTTGTTATTTTTTTTTTTTTTTTAATAAATGATCTACTTTCCGCCCCACCAGTCCTGACCGTTACCGCTACTGCCATTGTTGGCGGAGTTGTAAGACGAATTATAGTTACCCCCGTAGCCTCCTCCATAACCACCTGGAATGAGCAAAAAAACAGAAAGCCCCCAAGGGCATGAGTATCAACGCTGATACGTGAAATATAAAAAAAGAAAAAAAAGAAAGAAAGAAAATTATAATCACGGGGGAAATAATGATTTAAAATAATAATAATAATAATAACAACAAAATCTGATCTTACGACCAAAATATACTGTTAAATCTCACACGTCAAGTGTTCAGGTTTTATTTTATTTCGTTTTTTTTTATTTTTTATTTTTTCTATACATGTTTATTATCGAACGCTCTTTTTCGCTTTTTTCACCCGAATTTGCTTTTTTTTTTTCTCGAAGCGTTACAAGCAACGCATTCGGGAGAGCGAAAGAGCTTTTTTTCTGAGCATTCGATGATGTGTGTTTGTGTGTGTGTGTGTGTGAGTTAATATTTGGGCCGAGGGGGGAGATAGATGGTACGAAAATTATTTCATTTTATTGGTAAAACATGCAATTTTGAAGATTTTTCGATGGTGGGGGGGGCGGACAAAAATTTTTTTTGTGTTTGCGTGAGTTTCCCAGCGTCGAACGTGATAACCAGGTCGATAATAACCTGTATCTCTATCTCTCTCTCTCTCTCTCTCTCTCTCTCTTTATCACACTTGTCGAAACGTGGGCTTGTGTGTACGAGATTATGAGTAAAAGTTACCTCCGTATCCGCCTGGCCTACCGCCCGGTCCGTTGCTACGTCCGCCGCCTCCCATACCGGAATTCGGCGTCTGACGATAATCCCTCGCCCCAAAACCACCGCTGAAACGGCCTTTGGTGCTGCTGCCACCCCCGACGGGTCGTCGAGCACCGCTACCACCGCCGCCGCCGCCCGAGTGTCGCGCCTCCGAGAACATGTTCTCCAGCCACGAGGGCAACTCCTGATTTGCCTCGATCAGCAGCGAAACGAGATCGCGGGTAAGATTGTGATTCTTGTTGTTGAAAAATGATGTCGCGAGACCTGAGATTTGGGGATGCAAAAAAAAAAAAAAAAAAAAAAAAAAAAAAAAAAAGAAAGTTTTCATTGCGACGACGCTTCGATGGAGAAAGCCCCGTTTTGGGATAGGATTGCGAACTTCACAAGTTCCGGTTGACGTAGCGGCTTGAAACTTTATACAGATTTTTTTTTTTTTTTTTTTTTTCAAGATTTGGAACAGATGAAAATTTTGTTGACCCCCAAAAGTAAGGACCATCCTAAATATATAAATATAATATATATAATTAGGATGTTAATGAATTTTAATGCTTATAGGAATGCAGTAGGATAGTTTATAATGTTTTTAAACATCATTGAACTCGGTATGTTATGTCTATAAGATATTAAACTATCAAAGTCACTTATCATTGGCTTTAGTCAGATTGTACTAATTTTTCAAGTATCAAAATGATTATATCTTCGTTGCATCTCTGAATGTTGCGGACAAGTGCTAGTGAACTTTTGCAACAGACATAGGTCAGTGTGAACACAAAATAAAGCAAAAAATTTCCTGACTTTCCGCTGAAAAAATACCCAACTCTGCCTAACCGAAATTTTTCTTATTAATTTGATTTTTCATTTATCAATAGTATCAAAAAAAATAGTTATTTATTTAAAATCTAAATAAACTATATGAATTTTAATTAAACTTTATCCGATGTAATCTGTTATTTCAATTTTTTTGGGAAAAAAATAACTATGTTTTTGACGTTTTGAAATGGAATTTTTGAGTTTCAAGAATGCCTAACAGATTCGTCATCAGCGGAAAAAATTACATTGATACAGGGTCCTACATGAAATTTCAAAACTTCAAAATATTTTTGAATTTTTGAGAAAAATGAATAAGTTCACTAGAATCGCTGTAACTTTGCTTACCGAAGGAGATGAAACTCTGTTCAGTGCTTATTCTCTTCGCAATCATTTCAGCTTTGAAATACTGCCTGGTTCATCTAACTACGCTTTTTTTTCGATTTTTCACACATTTTCAAAGTCGGACCATCGATTTTTGTCAATTTTTCCCTTTGAACTCAAATTCGTCGATTTGCAAACTGCCCTTTTGGATACGAAAAATTAAGATCCCCGAATGAATCAAACCAAATCTACTCCTGGGCTTTTCAAAACGACCTCGATATGCCCAAATCCGTCAGTTCGGAGCAAAGTTATGGGCATTTGAAATTTCGTTATTTTCAGATTTTCGAAGTAAAAATTGAATAAATTTTTTTTTCTTCGTTTTTCTAACTATTTTCAGGCTTCAGGCGATCGGAAATTTTCCGCTGATTATGAATCCGATCGGATATTTTGCTGAAGCCGAAAAATTCGACACGAAGACGTCAAAAAAAAAAAAAAAAAAAAACAAAAAAAAACAAAAAAAAAACAAAAAAAAACAAAAAAAAAACAAAAAAAAAACAAAATAAAATATTTCAAGTCAACAAAAGTACGAAAAATATTTCACGTCAACGAAAGTGCCTTGATGAGGATGCAAATCAAAATTTTTAAGAACAATCGCGCACCGTTCACCCTAGTTGACCGAAAAGTTCGAATTTTAGTTTTGGTAATTTTAAAAAATTTTCCCCGACCAAATCAAAATTCCCCTGACATTTTTCCCGTTTCCTTGAACAATTTAAAATTCCCTGACATTTCCAGGTTTCTCCTGATCGTGGCCATTCTGCATAGGATATATAGTTAAGTCGAAGTACTACTATTAATTACTGTCAAGAATCATGCGACTGTATGCATGTGTGCGCGTGCATCGGAAAAATAATTATGTGCAATTAAAAATAAATAAATAAATAAATAAATAAATAAATAAATAAATAAATATGCGACGCTTTTAGCTTACCCAAATTTCCCATACGTCCGGTACGACCGATTCGATGAACGTATTCCTCGACGTCACCGGGCAGATCGAAGTTGATAACGTGTTTAACGTGCGGAATATCGAGACCACGAGCCGCGACGGCCGTTGCAACGAGGATCGGTGCTTGGCCAGCGCGGAAACGACGCAATGCGTCTTCGCGCTCGCGCTGAGTCCTATCACCGTGTATACTCGTAACCGGATATCCCGATTGTGCCAAAAACTCCTCGAGCATATCGGCCCCCTTCTTCGTTTCGACGAACACGAGCGTGAGCGATTCCGCACCTACGACGGAGTAAAAGAAAAAAAAAAAGGAAAAGAAAAAAAGACAATAAGCATCGATTCGTTCAATTTTTTTTTAGCTCTAAAAATCGATAATACACGTTCGATTTTCTCTTTTTTTTCTGTTCTCTTTAAATTATTATTATTTTTTTTTTTTTTTCTTTCTTTCGCACTCACTCGGTTCCATGGTGTGGCTCGCCTGCAACAAATCGAGAAGATACGAGCGCTTGTCGTGCTCCTCGACCCAAACGATCTTTTGCGTGATATTCTCGGAGGTCGAGCCGACTCGGCCGACCGCGAGGAATATATAATTGCTCAGGAAGTCTCGCGCAAGCATTTGAATTTCTTTAGGAAAAGTCGCTGAGAACATGAGGGTCTGTCTCTCGCCGGTCGGCGGCATTGTGTCCTCCTCGACGATGCGTCGAATCTGAGGCTCGAAGCCCATGTCCAGCATACGATCGGCCTCGTCGAGTACCAAATATCTGCATAATTGTTTTTATTTTTTAATTTCATTTATTCATCTATTCATTCAAATCCGGAATATAACAATGTTGAATATGTGAAATATTCGATCCTACGCTGTTAAAAATTTCTGTTTGAAATTTAATAGGAAAGTGTGCGAAGCAATTGACATATACTTTTTGTATATTAAAATTCAACGATTTTTAAATGATTGAATATTAATATACGTAGTTTTGAACATTCAAAACCATTATTCAAATTTAATATTCAAAAAATACATTAAATTTCACAAATAAGACTTTTAATGTGAAAATTAATATACGCTATTACATTGAATGTATCTCTTGAAAAATGGTTCCGTACGCATATATTGTCATTGTTATAGGTCGAAGAAGGGTTTACACTGGAAAAAAAAATCCTGCGTTGATTACTCGATAGGATTTTATTCTCCTCGACGAGGACTCAAACCTGCGACCTAACTATCTTCCTAACACGCTAGCCACTGGGCTATCAACTGCTTATGAACTTTCGTAATTCATATCATGTATTTGACTCGCCAGAGAACACTCGATCAGTTGTACGTTGGCAGCTACTCAAGGGACGGTGGTAATCCCGTTTTTCACCCTTTATTTAGCATAACCAATTACGGTAATGAAATTTCAAACGCAGTCACTTAAAACTCAAAGAACTCACAATTTGTTTTGAATTTTCAAGATAGTCTTGCAGATTTAATACAAAAATATTAATATAGAGTGATGGTTATTGAAAATTCAGTACTATTTTTTTTTTTTATTCTGAGAGCTAAATATAAAATTTCAAGTTTTCATGTATTAATTTCAATTTCATTACCAAGCTTTGTAAATTGCATAATTTTTTGTGCCTTAAATTTCAGGATATTTTTTACAGTGTATAGAGGTGATTAAACACCTGTAAATAGGTCCGACATGGAAAGAACTTTTACAAAAATAGATAGTTAAATAAAAATAATAAAAAAAAGTCATATTATTTCCTCATATCAATAAGCCCAGTATCTTTTTTATAGTATTTTTCCTGAAGTTCAATGATTTCAGATCATTATCAAGCTTATTGAAGCAGACCATCGCTGTTATAAAACTACGTCTGTGCTAAATTTTTTCTTTAACATTAGAAAGGATTGGGCTTTTGTTTCTTGTATTGCTGCTTGAGCTATCATAGTTTGATTTCAATTTTTCATAGCAATATAGTAATTTTTCATATATTATTTTTACAGCTAATAGTCAACGACATCGACGAGCTTCGGAGTAAAAAAAAGTTTTCGAATCAAACGTCATTGCGGGGCTATGCTCATTTTTATTCATTATTATTATTAATAATATTATTTTTATCGTTACTTTTTTGCAATATTCTTGGTAATTATGGACATTAACGAATAAAAAAAAAAAAAAAAGTATATTCACGCAGAATACACAATTATACTGATAATCAAAGCAATTAATAATTATTAAAACAATTTTCATTGATAACTTATTGAATAAAAAATAATGAATAAATTTATATTATAAAAAATTCATTATTCATTAATATTAATAATCAAATTTATTAATACTATGGATTTCAAATATTTGTGTAAAGACTCAACGAAGACTTACCGGCAATTATGCAGACCAATTTTTCCACGGGCGAGCATATCGACCAATCGTCCCGGTGTCGCAACGAGCAAATGACATCCGCGATCGAGTTCGCGCATCTGATCGACGATATTCGCCCCACCGTAAACGACCGCCGGTCTCATTCTCGAGCGATAGGCAAACTTTCGTGCCTCGTCGTAAATCTGAGTCGCGAGTTCTCTGGTAGGCGCAAGCACGAGACCGAGGGGATATTGCTTTCGTCGGCCTGCGCTGGCCTGCGGCGGCGGGGCACGCGGTCCGGACTCGTAAATCTGATTCAGTATTGGCACTAGGAAAGCCGCGGTTTTGCCAGAACCCGTTTGAGCGCACGCCATCACGTCTCTGCGACCGATTATAATCGGTATCGCGTATTTTTGTACCGGCGTAGGTTTGTCGTAGCCCGCGAGGCTTATGCTATTTTTTATTATTTCCGTCAGCTTGACCTCGTCGAACTGCGAAGAAACGAATCGTACGAACGATGATGAATACAGACTTTTTTTTTTTTAAATAAAATATATACATATGAATAAAAATATTAATTATCGGCCAAGTTTAGGCTTATCTATCGGGGATCTTTTTGTAAGTTACAGAGCTTGGTGTCTGTGTTGAAAAACACGTGCCATAATTTTTTCAGATTTTTTCCTCCATTTTTTTTAGCTACCATTGGGTATCGAATTCTTTCATTTTAAACTTTTTTTTGTTTTTATTCCATATTGGCGGCTTGAATTTGAAAAAGAAAAAAAAACAAACCAATTCTATATTTTTTTGTAAAAAAATTTCAACTTTCCGAAAAAAAATATAGACTCTCAAAATCAAGATTGTAATCGGAAAAGTCGTTTTTTTCGCTATTGCCGAAAGTTCAAAAAAAATTTCCATATTTTTTTCAGAAAGTTGAGAAAATTTTACACAATATATGTCATTTTTAAGTTGGGATCTCTGAAAACACTCCTGAGATTAATAAAAATGTAAAAAAAAACATTATAACTTGTACAGTGTAACTTGGAAAAAAATCCCTGATAGTGAAACCCAAACTTGGCCGATAATTGATGTTTTTACTCATATACATTAGGATGATCCTTGTTTAGGATTTTTTTTTTCAAATTTCAATTGTCTCACCCCCCCAAATCGGTTTCAAATAAATAAATAAAAGGTTCCCGGAATTTTTTTAGATTTTTATTTTGATAATTGACCCAGCGAGGTCAATGTTTCTCACAAGAACATAACATGGGGTCTCTAGGGATTACTGTATAAATTTCGAGAGCATCAATAATTTTCAGTCGAAAAATCTAAAATTTTTGGAATATCATTTGCATCGAAAAAAATTCATGACACTATTTTTTCAGTTTCATATAGGTTATTTCACGTCGAATAGTATTTTTTTCCTCAAAAAACACGGCTTTCAACGATTTTTTATTTATAATAATTGATAAAAAAAAATATTTGTCAGCTTAATAGTTCAAAATTCTCTAAAACTAGTCTGCAATGATGCCTGCTCATAAAGAAAAATTAAAAACAATATTTTTGCAAATTTTCTATGTCTTGTTCCACGTTTACCCGGCGTTTTCTCTCGAAAATCACGGTTTTTCAGGACTGTTTCCTGATAGTATTGATAAAAAAAAATATATATATTTCTCAACTCAATAATTTGAAAGTCTTGAGAATTAGTCTTTAACTGTCTGTCTTACCACATGGAAAAAAAATTTAACTCATGATATCCAAACTTCTATAAGCGGTATTTCAGATCAGATATGATTTTGTTTTTTAAATTCTTCTCTAATTATGGCATTTATGAAAAATTGAAAATTAACATCTACATCGGTCCTCTTTTTTTCCATAAAAAACCAACTCATACCTGAAAAACTGTGATTTTCGAGAGAAAATGCTGAGTAGACGTGGAACAAGTCATATGAAATTTGAAAAAATTGTGTTTTTCGCTTTTTTTTTTTTTTTTTTCATGAACTGGCATCATTGAAGATTATTTTCAGAGAATTTTGAACTATTAAGCTAAGAAATATTTTTTTTTATCAATTATTACAAATAAAAAAATAAAAAAATCGTTGAAAACCGTGTTTTCGAGAAAAAAAAATCTATTCGACGTGAAATAACTCATAAAACTAAGAAAAAAAAAAAAAAAAGGTGTTATCAATTTTTTTTTCATCTAGCTGCATAAATGTAGATGTAGTTCCGAAAATTTTAGATTTTTCGGCTGAAAAACATTCGCGCTTTCGAATTTTATACAGCAAATCCTAAAAACCCCATGTTATTCTTGCGGGGAAACTAAAACTTCGCTGGCCCAGGGTCAATCATCAAAATAAAAATCTGAAAAAATTCAGGGATTTTTAAAATTTATTTGGACTAGGTGGTCCTTATTTGCCTAAATGAGGACCACCCTAATATATATATGTACATTGTTCATGCGTTGGCATTAGAAATTTTGGGATACGGCAATGAGATATCATTCGGAAAAAGGATTAACAGTGACAATTAGAAAATTAAAGAAATGGCAGTGTTCGAAAAATGCATATGCTATCGTGAATAATTTGCTGCATCGATAATTCGAAAATTTTCTACCCGGAGCCACGTTTTTAGGCCTCAAGACTTTTGCCTAAATTTCCAATTTCCAGACGATTTTCATAAATTTTCGGGGCTCTAACATGGCTCACATGTTCTTAAGCCGGTACCGAACGTGGACAAATCATAGAAAATTTTTTATTTAACAAGGTTCGCGCGCAAATTCAACCATTGCGAGTAACTTTTTTTTCTCTTCAAATCTCTTGCACAACCAAAGATGGAAAAGATGTACGATGGAAAAATCAAATTTTATTCCAACAAGGATACGGTACCGCTTTGGTAATAGTGAATTATGAATATATGAAGAAAAAAAAAAAAACAAAAAAAGAACGAATAGCTACTCCAAGCTTGAAAATAGAATTTTCAGGTTTATTGGTAAAATTTCATGAAATTCGACGAAGCTTCAAAGATTTCATTGAGTTTCAGGTCTCGGGTCTCAAAATTTTTAAACGATGCGATTATTTTATCACCTTTAAAAAAATTCATTAAAAATGACTAATTTTCGGGCGTCCAAAAGGTTTTTCTCCCCTCGAGGACGTTCAGAGACCTGAAACTCGATGAAATCTTTAAAATTTCGTCAAATTTCATAAAATTTCTGAATGATGCGATTATTTTATCACCTTTGAAAAAAATTCTGAAAAAGTGACTCATTTTCGAGCGTCCAAAGGGGTTTTCTTCCTTTGATATCGCAAAGAATGATTCAAAATAATAAAGAAAATATCGTAATTTTATTGGAATAAAAATATAATGAGATTTAAATGTACTCACGCATGAGATGTGCGATGGTATGTTGTCGCCGGTAGCCTCAACGGGGATATCCTCGTATTTGCTAAAATTAATGCCCGTATTGCCGGTACCGAAGAGCTCGAGCTCGAGTCGTTCGTCCTTTGTCGTGGGAACGGTCCAATCCACCTCGTTTCGTCCGCCGCCGTCCCTCTCGTTCTTCCATCTACCGCCGCTTCCTCCTCCTCCTCCGCCTCCCATTCTCTGATCATTTCGATTCTCCTGCCAGCGATCGTTTTTCGGCTCCGGCCATTGTCCACCTCCGCCGCCGCCTCCTCCTCCTCCGCCGCCTCCGCCTCCGCCGCCTCCCATCGGACGATCGCGTTCTCCATTCCCATAGCGATAGTCGCGACCATTCTCCTGTGGACGACGGTTTCTGCCCCCGAAATTGCCAAAATCGGCGTCTCGATTGTTGCGAATGTCTCTGTAAGCCGAGCCCTGATATCCACCGAGATCACCGCCGCGATCTCTCTCCTGATCTCGTCCGCCGCCTCGATCTCTGTCTGAGAATACTCGCGAATTCGGAGCGGATTGATCCTCTCCGCCGGTAGGTCCGTTACCTGCGTCTCGTGTAAAAAAAAAGGGAGGAAAAAAAAAAAAAAAAAAAAAATCATGAAATAAAACGTCGTACGATTCTGCGCGACGATCAATTGTTCGGTGGATCGATCGTTCATCGGCTTACCGCAATCGTTTCCGGATTTATTGCGTAGATGCGGTGGAACGTATCGGCCCCCGCTAGGTTGGCGGGAACCCTGCAAGTCCAGACCAGCTAACTGCGAAACGCACACGAGTGTTTGCGGATCAGAGATTTTCGTATTGAAGTAGCATAAAAATGTATTAAAAATTGAGACGTGTGTAAAATTTTTTTTTTTTTTTTTTCGAACATGTCGTCAATTTTTCTTATAAATGTGCTTTGGATCGTTTGTACGCTGATTGTGTGGAAATTTGAATTTTTTTTTTTTTATGCCGCGATAAAATTGTACCATCGTGTAGAATTTTCGACAATTTTTATCATTTTCATTGAACAGGCACAGTGCAACGATTGATAAATTATGTATAACGAACATAATTTATCAACCCCACTGCTGGGGAGAATTTATTTATCAATCGCACTGTCGGGGAGAACTCGGAGTCAAATTGAATGGGGTAAAAAGTAGGGAAGCGTGTATAAAGTTTGGGGTTCTGCAAGGCACGATCCTAGGGCATTTGTTATTCGTATTATTCGTAAATGGGTTAAAGGACGTGAATTGGATGGGGAGAGTTAATCTCTTATGCTGACGATACAGCAATATTTTTCCATGATACTAACTGGGATTGTTTGTTCAGAAAAATGGAGGTAAGATAAGCTTGTCCGCGGAAAGAAAATTAAAGATACATGAAGTTCAATGTATAGTGCGAAATAATTGCCGGTGCATAGAGATACGGAGGTTGGACGTGGTAATATATTTGGGACTGCGCATTATTGGGACTAATATTTGATTGTAAATTGAAATGACGAGAGCGCGTCAACGCGATTATGGCCAGATTGAGAAGCTTGTTGTATGTCTTAGGGAAGTTGAGATTGGTATCGGGACAAAAGGGATCAATGAGCGCACATAACGCTTTTTTTCCATTCTGTATCAACGTATGGCGTGATAGCATGAGGGGGCTGCGTCTGATAATGCGATAGCCAAACTAGGGATTTTGCAAAACAGAGCCTTACTGATTAATTTTGAGAATACGAGATATAGTACTGTAACTTTGTATAAGAAATGCGAGATTTTGACTGTGAGCAATTGTATGGCCTAAGTTCGGCGCGGATGTGCGTGAAGTGTAATTTATTAAATTTAAGAAATACCAATACTAGAAGAGCAAGGGAAAGGAGAATTAAAATCCCACAAAGGAGAACTAGTCTCGGTGTTTGCGCATGGGATAGTATTGGCTCAAGTCTTTATAACGATCTACCAATTAAAATAAAAGCAAAGCAGAATAGGGACTGTTTTGTTTATCATGTTAAAAAATATATAATGAAAAATTGGCAAGGAATGGAGCGAGCACTTACATAATCGGGAGTAGCGAGAAAATGAAATGACCGATTTCCCTTAGATTTATATTAGATTGTATGAAAAGTCAAGTTTTATATTTTTATATATTTTTTTTGTTTATATTTTTTAGAGTTTATTATGATTGATTTATGGAATGGAACAGTGTTGGTGTAAGAGACCTTTTCAGGACACGAGTGTTTGAGCACTTTTCCAGGGCTCGATATCCGCTAATTCTAGTGACATATTAAGGGCATGCAAGATTTTGCTGAAAATGCTGCGAATTTACCGTACGCAAAATCGTTGGTGGTACCATTGTGGTTCATTTTATTGATTAATTAAATAAAATAAAACATTCTCGACTGGCCGTTCTATGAACTCGAAATTTTAGGAGCCTAAAATTGTAAATTTCAAATGACGAAATTATGAAAATGCGATACAATTGCGCACATGAAAACTTGAAAATTTGTGAAAAAAATACTACCGTTCAAGTAATTAAACATAGTAATGAATAATAATAATTTTACAGACATTCCACATTGTTCTCCGCATTCAGCTATATGTGAAAAAATATTATTGTCAAGAATTTAATGGTATTCCAATGCTTTTACATCATACGAAGATAATAACGATATCCTAGATTCGTCGATGCACGATTCGTAAATAATTTTTCTCGTTAGCGGAATAAATAAGCGAGCGTATAAACACAAATTAGCTTCCCCGATCTCTTTGCAAGAAGTGTCGCTTCGGTTCGAATGTGAGAGTTTCAATTTGAAGCTCAAGCACGGAACTCATTGAGGAAACTGATTAAAATTTTATCGCGCAAAGAAAAATTTAATACAGAATTGAGAAAATCCGTGTAAGTGCTTCGAAGAGAAATTCTTATGCCCAAACTCAAAAGAATCTTACAAAGAAAAAAAATACATATCTAAGCTAAATTATGAAAAATGCAATAATATTCGCAACAGTAAATTGCACAAAAAAAAAAAAAAAAAAAAAGATTTTAATTATAAATACGTTTCATTATTTTTGTGTTTTTCAAGCAGCGTTTTTTCTTTTTTTACAATTTCAAGATTTCATAGGTGCAACCGTTGTGCGCTTCGTCATTATAATATTTGACGAAACAAAATTTTTCATAAATCGGTAGAAGGCTCAAGGGTCGCTCGACCAAGGAAAATAGCTTGGTAAAAATATTGTTCGAAAAAGAGAATTCAAGATTCTTCAGTTGCCACCTAGCCCCTACGATACTAACAGGGGAAATCCATGTCTTAAAAAAAAATTGAATTTAGGCATAAGAAAAAAAAAAAAAAAATACCCAGTCCGTTTATCACGGTCGGTTCATCAAATTTTGCCCGAGTAACCTCGTTCCGAGTCACGATCGATTTTTTATTCACGAAAACGCATCGAATGTCCGTAATGGATGATGCCCCGATAGCGTGAATAAATTTTAACGCAGGAAAATCGTGAGCTTGAGAAAATCGAACGTTCCCGAGAGGCGAATGCACGTGTCGCGTAAAACGAGGAAAAAAAAAAAAAAAAAAAAAAAAAAAAAAAACGGGCAAACGACCGATCACGCTGGGGAACGTGCTGTTCCGGGAATTGACCGCCGCCATTACGCGAATGAACGTCACGGAATTTTTCGTGTGTAATATACGACGCGAGGATCACGAAGGAGCATGAAACGGGCACAGTTTAGCGCGAAACACGATTCTCGGTGGGGAAAAAAAATGTCAAAATGGAGGATAATTAATTTGAGAAATACAGAGCGAAATCGTGAATCGACGGTTGAAGAGGGGCGCGCGCGGGGCGGTTGGAAAGCGCAAGAGCACCAGGGGATTCACGCTTGTCACGAAAAAGAAGAAAAAAAAAACGCTTTGTGACACGATTTCGAAAGAATTTTTTTTTTCATTTACCTGCTGCTCTAGACCTGATCCATTCTGGTTGGCTGCATTACTCATATTACTCCGCCTCGGTGCGTAGATTTTCGTAGCTCTGCTGCAGATATACTCTCGTCCAACGTCTTGATGATGAGCGAAATAATATTAATTTTATATCCAAACCCAAACGCTTAGACCGTAGTCCGTGTGTGTGTATATATATATATACGAGATATATAACGCGTATCACGCTTTCGCAGCCCTCGATGCTTTTGGCTGTGCCGATATTATTATGACACAAAGGAAAACTCAAAGTCGAAGACTGAACTCTAATACCCCCGGACGCGCGAGCGAGTGTGTGAGAGAGGGGCCTCTGGCCGCACTTGACGTCGACGCAACGAAAATGGCCGAGGAACCGAAATTATTCGTCAGTTTTCAAGATGGCGACGACACTATTTCCGTCACGAATCCACCAACACGCGACACGCGCTCCCACCGAGTATCACACACTATAAATGTTCGTGTATATACGTTATTGTGTAAAGAAACTTGGAGCACTTACAAAAACGCGTAGTGTGCGCGATGCCGATTGTTCGCTTCTCGCGCTCTCTACACAATCGCGTTTTTTTTTCCTCTCCTCTCCCTCTCGACCTGCCCCTAACCTTTCAGAATTCTTTCGAACAAACTTGACGATTAGACTTGAGCTATCTTGATTGAACGGCGCGATGAAAAGGAGTAGGGATAAGGGAGATTTTTAATTTTGCAACATTCTCGCATTGATCTCACGATTTTTTTTCTTCTATTTATTATTATAATTCGACATGAGACTCTACGCTCGGTCTCCGCACAACTGACTCTCGAAAATCGTTGTTTGATTTCTAGTGTTTTTTTTTTTTTTTTTATAACTCGAGTAAATATGAGAGGGAACAGCCACACTAGTTTCGGGTTATACGCAAGCCAGGTTGATAATTAGGCGCGTGAACATTCCCCGGGAATGCATAGCGCACAAAATTTCAGGAATGACATACTATACTTCCGGTTCGTTGTATCCCAATCGTAAACGCGCGGTTAATTTTGAACTGTGCGACGTCGATCGATTTAAGACAATAATTGATGAATTTATTTACTCGAGAGCTAAAAAAAACTCGTTGAATTTATTTCTAAAAATGCCGAAATGCGTCGAAGGGCTGGTACACGTTTCCTTTGTTTTTTTTGTCTGATGCGAAAGTAACGGTCAAATGACCGTCATTTATTTAAAATCGAATACCATCTGCGCGAATGTTACCAGTTCAATCAACCTGAAAATTCCAGCGAGCCCAAAATTCTCTAGGAATTAGCCAATCGCGCGTGGTTACCACGGAACGAGTTCCGGCCAATCAGAGTGGCATTGGAAACGCAGCTTGAACAAAAAAAAAACCCCCCTAACTACGGGAAAAGGAAAACTCAGGGCGAGTAATGATTTCGAGATATCGCAAATTTGTTTTTTTTTTGTTTTTTTTTTTTTTTTTTTTTTCATTTTTATTGTACAACAAAAACCACAACGTTGATCAATTGATGATCGAATCGTCCTTCTTGGTGTCAGTCTTTTCTCCTCTGATTCTTCCGGTATGACGAGCAGCGACGAGACCGATCTTGCGTCCAGCGCTCGGATCCACCATTGACCGTTGAGGCCTCACCGATATGCTGGTGATTGCCACCACGGTGAGGATGCTCCACGGGATTCATGGCAATATCGCGAACTGTTACGGAAAATTGAGGGGGAAAAAAAAAAAACCGGAAAATCGTAAATAATTCGATTCGTTCAACGATGGTCGGATCTCTTGCTTGATTATCGGATTGCTCAGTTAGTATTTCGACCACATGAGAAGATTCAGGTTTCAAATGTCAAGACATCATTGGAAATCAAGGGAGAGAAAAAAAAAAACATTGACAAATCGAAAGGAAAAGGCTCACCTTGGGCCAGCAATTTTTCTTGGCCTTGTACTTGTGATAAGCGTGACCGGCCTTTAGTATCGGTTTGTCGATACGTCCACCGCCGGCCACGATACCGACCATCGCTCTGTTGTTCGATGGTATAATTTTTTTTGCGCCCGACGGCAGCTCGACGCGAGTCTTTTTGCCGTCAGGATTATGAGCAATGACCGTCGCGTAATTTCCGGATGCTCTCATTAAAACGATCACGCGCATCTTCAGATTTTCGTGAAATGTCTCTTTTCCGCAGGAAAATTCATCAGAAAGAGCCTCGAGAGATTGATTCTCATGCGACAAGTCGGTTATCTCGAAGTCATCATGTAACGACGCTTCGAGAGGGGTTTTTTTCTTGTTTCACGGATGCTTGCTCACCCATTTTTCCGCAATGAAGGAACCGGCCCGTATACATGCCCTCTGGAGCGATAAAGAGCTCCTTATCGAGTTTTAAATTTGTAAGGATCTCGGAAGTGTATACCGCAGCGAGAGGGGCTTCGATCGTGAATAATGTCCTGCGACGTGGGGACAGTCAGATTAGAGAGGGATAAATTTGAATGATTTTCATAGCACAAGGAGCATGATTTGGTCAGAAAGAGCCTCTAGTTCAACATCTTCATGAGATATCGGAAGAATGCTAGAAATCATCATGGAATTGAAATTTGGGAGGTACCGATGGTGAAAATCAGAGTCCAGAAGGGTAGGAAAGTGCAATATCGTTTTCTATTGTTTTTTAAAAATATATTTTGGTTTCACTTTCTCGTTTGAGTATCGAGTATTGACAGTGTGCGAGAGAGAGAGATCCGCATTATGAGATCCCAAGCGTATTGATACTTATTGTACAGTGCAAGCGCGCAAGCCTTTTCCCTCAAAAACCGTGCAGTAAAACTCATTCTTATTGATTACGTAATAATCTTAAAAATTGGCTCTATCCGGTAGATTTTTTTTCATTAATTTCGAATATTTTTATCTGACGTAAACAATTGAAAATCGGATTATGGACTCAAAGAGCGGATCTTTGCCAATTTTTTCTCAAAAACAGTACGGGAAAAAATTCTAAAAAAAATTGACGGGACACATTGATAAGCAGAATATAAATTATAAAAATTTCAACCTAACGGTAAATATGTTGGCCAAAAGTACTGAACCTCCTTAACAGTGGCTCAAACTTTTTAAAAAATAAAATTTTTTAAAAATACTATTCTCATTTCCTCTTTTAGGAACGCATGTCGATCTGCGGTATTCGTTCTTTGCTGACATTGCCTTTGTTGCTCTGTTATTTTCCCGGTATTGAATTGCTTATGCGCTATGCTGCTTTATTATCTTTATTATTATCTTTAATATTCATTAGTTACCGAGGGCTCGATTTACTATGTAGCTCTTTACTGCTATCTTGTGTACACATTATCTTATATATGATTCCGAGGGATAATTCCCGTATGAATAAATAAATAAATTAATTAATTAAAAAAAAAAAAAAATTTCAACGTAATTCCCGGTTATGCTTGATAACTTTTTGTATTTATAATTTTCATGTAAAATGGCGTGTCCTGGAAATAATTAATAATCAAAGTGGAAGCACGGAATGTTGCTGTGAAAGCATTTGAGGAGCGCCTCTAGAGGGCTCTCTAAAAATGAATGAAAAATTTCGATCCGTTACATTCTGTCACGACGAGCAATTTTTCGTATTCATGATTTTCAGGTACGTGACAGAGTTTTGGGAAATAATTAATAAAACGGGGAAACAGTAAAGTGGCACGAGCGACATCTTACAATTTAGCCACAGATCTCTCTGCACGAAGATGTATGTTTTATGTAAAAAATTCAATATTTTCGTTCACGGGAAAATTTTTTCGTTCAACTCCGAGCGATTACACGGGGACGGATTCGTTCCGAGCGATTTAGGCCAAAACACTTTTTTTTCTAGCTTTTCCGCAAGTTTTTGTTTTTTTCTTGTTTTTATTTGAAACTATATTTTTATTTTTTGAAACACCACACCACAGGGATTATCGACAGGCTAATCGAGGCCGTGCAGCAATGAAATAATATTTATTTTTATCGCAAAAACGAAGTCTTTCTTGAAAATTCATTTCAAGTTGCGCATTATAATCTTTGTACGTTGAATCATACAAAATTATAAAATGTGAAAAAAGTCGTGAACGTACTTTAAGGACGCCTTTTATATATCCGTGCCTTTCGGAGAAGTCGAGGGATCGCATTTTGGCTTTCCCTTCCTCCTTTTTCGGTGCGAACGAAATACCGATCCGGCTCCTTTACGTTGTCCTCGGATAACTCGATCCATGGCTCAAGAAACCTGAAAATAAAAGAATTTGCGAATTTCCAGATCGTCCTGGGTCGTTCGTTGAAGGTCCAAAAGCACGAGTCAAACGCCAACAAATACGATCAACACGGGCCCCATAATCTCGAACGAGTAAAATTCGCGACTATATCTATGCAACGAATTTTTCGTGAAAAATATTCGTGAATTCTGCCACGGGAATGTCGATGACACATTGAGAAATCATTTTTTGACGCGGATGCGTTATAATTTAGAAAATATTTGCGGATTTCGATGAAAAATTTAACTACCACGTACCCAAAAAGCCGCTAGGAATCTAGGAGGAAATGGAAGAGGTTAGACGGTTAGAGTTTAGAGTTAGAGGTTTCCTCTTTCCTCTCTACTCGCTATTCGCTATGAGCTGAACTGGGGGCTGGGGGAGGGGATAAAATCTTTATATACTTGTTTACTTGTTGACATACCGTCGTGTAGCGCTACGATGATGCACGGAAGATTTTACAACTACTTGAAGTTGTAATGAAAAAGAATAATGCTGATAGATATCACTCATCCCTGTGATATAAACATCCGGTTTATTGGACCCAACAATGATTATAATTTTTATCCGAATAACTATATAATTCATTGGCAGGATATAGGCGGTTCGAGTCGGTCAAATTTTTTGCATTAGTGAGCACTTTTGGTTTTAGGTTATGGAGTATGGAGTGAGACATTTTATTTCATCTGTATATTTACTATTCTATGTCGTATTTCTCATATATATACATTTTTATATCATGAGAAGATTTTACTATCAGGATGAGATAAACTTTAATACTACATATATACTTATATCTATATATACATAGTAAGCAGGAAAAAACGTTTGCTAGCAGCCAACGTGACGTTGCGAGTTTCGAGGATATATAATAATTATTTCAGAGAATTCATATAATCACGAGATATGAGATCCATTCCAGCATGGTCAAATTACAATCTAAAGCATAATACCCCCCACGCATCGAACCCTTTCCATAACCTTATCATCATAATCATTATTATCATTATTATTTCAAGGCTTAACCAGTTACTGGCATAAGCGTGTATATATATAATATACCACATATATATAGGTCGTGGTTTAGTTGACTCGTAGTTAATTGGTTATTTGCCGTCAGTCGATTGATTATTATGAATCTTTATCGAATAGTGTGGAGCAGAGAGAGTCGGTGGGGAGGTCGTGATTTAGAAAGCCACCGAACAAATTTATTTCTACCCGACTTGCTTCCCTCGGCTGTGACGCTCGCACAATATACGAGACACTAGTCATGTTTAAATCCTGCCTCCAGTCTTCAGTCCCAGTCCGCTGGGGAACGTCGTCGCCGGTAGTCACGCTCTTGCGATCCTATACTACCCGGAAAAAAATATTCATTCGTCGAGCGTGCTCTTGAGTCACGATACAGACTACTTGAAAGATTACTACTATTACTATTATATTTTCTATAGTCTTATCGGATTTATTATATCGCGACAAAGCGTATAAACACTTGAACCACAATAAAGAGCGTTATATTTGAAAAAAAAAAGAAAAAAAAAACGATTACAAAATGAATTTGCACGATTACAAGGAAATTGTCGGAACGAGCGCTGTCATTACGACAATGGGTCAAATGTTGGCTGGCACGTGAGTCCTTTGGTTTATAAGAATATATACATTGCATGTGCCATTATCAAGTATTATTACCAAGGACATTAATCATGTACTGGCTATCAACATTTCTAATCACTGCTGTTATCGATGGAACAATACATAGGTATTACAATGTTGAAAACTTTTGCGCTGTATTATTCATTTATTTATTTATTCAAATGGTTTTACCTCCTTAATAATACAACATGTGTCTGTTTTTTTTTAAATCATACATACGTAAGATGCCTATTCCACAGGATTTGGAACGCTTAAAAATACGAAAATCAGACCTATTTTGAAAAATTTACAACGAAAATGTTTATATTCATTATTCATAAAGGATTTATGTAATTTTTTTTTTTTTAATTGGTTAATCGCGTTTTTGGAACACGTCAAATTCAAAATGGGCTGAATTTTTTTTTTCAGATGCCTGAAAAATCATTGTTCCAACAATTAAAAAGTTTTGATTTTTTGAGAATGTTTTGAAATACGTATTTTTTTTTACAATTTTTAGAATTTAAAAATGATCCGTTTTTTTACGAAAAATAAAGATGGATAATTTTTTTCTGCAAATATTTCATGTTTGATGTCACTGAATGTTCTCTCATTAATACAGAGTATACAAAAAGTGACAATAAAAATATTTTAATTATTTTTAAGAGAAAGAAACAAGTACAATTATAAAACGGGTGAAAAATCAATAATATATTTTACTTCTCAACCTTGAGAACATTGAATATTCGATCATTTCAATTATCCATGCATGAGCAGAATGAGATTTATTTCAAGATAAAAATATATTCGATAATTTGAAAATTTTTCAATTCAAATGAGAGTAGATAACGCCAAAGAATTGAAATATTTATCAAGCTATCAAGAAAGTCACCGCATTTTTCATAATTTTTCTGTTACAGATTAGTATGCAAAGACATTTATAAGAAAGGTACAACAAAGGGTTTCGATCCCATGCCATTCGTGGGCGGAGTCGTTATGTTGGTATAATTTTGTATATCCATAATTTATGTACCGAATATTGAATTTTTCCTCAGGCATAATAATAATAACAATAATATATCTCTCAATAAACGTAAACATTTTCTTTCAGTCATAACTTTGAAAAAAAAAATTGATCTCCACTTTTTTAAAATTAATATTTTTTTACAATCGCAATGCAGGTGCCTCTTGATGCTCCGCTATGCATGGATTCTCAGAGAACCGGCAATGATAAACATAAATATTTTTGGCTTACTGATCAACATTGCGTATGTCTTGATCTTTTACATTTATTCCCCCAGCAAGGTAACTTATCGCAAGTGCAAACGACAAATGTTTCGCGCGAGTATACACGCTGTAACATAAATATTGCGTAAAATTATTACAGAGCGATACGCTTGGTACGATCGTCAAAGCTTTGGCTTTCGCAGGAATATTTCTCGGCTATTCGCAGTGGGAACATCAGGATCAGATACAATTTAGATTTGGCGTTATCGTGACGATTCTCCTGATGCTGCTGATAGCATCGCCTCTCCTTCATCTAGTGAGCTATCGATCATTCAATCGTATCGTGCGCCGATTGGAAAGAATAAATTAAAATCGATATAAAAAATATAAAAAGGGTATTTCTCGTTTCAGGGTGAAATTTTGAGAACAAAGAGCACAGAGATGCTACCATTTCCATTGATTCTAATGGGAACTATGGTCTCATCGCAGTGGCTCCTGTACGGCTTTATAATCAACGATGCCTTCACTATAGTGAGTTCGATGAAGCGATAAGCGACCTTCTCGATTAATGACTCTGGACTACTTTGACTGATAGAAATCGAATTTATCGGGTCCAATGACGATCGCTCGGATTGACTCGCGTTGATTCAAATTTTCAAAATAATTTTCAAAATCCAAATTTTCGAGTACGCTTGATGTTTTTTTCTTTAATCCAATAAACGCAGGAACAAAAAATACGAATATTTGGGGGAAAAAAAAAAATTCGATGCCCACCTTCAATGGTTTTCGAGATATTCATTTTTTTTTTCTAAATGAATATTTTGTGCATCAATAATCAATTGATCCTTTGAATTTTACTCACTTTTCGGATTATTTTATTTTTCGTCAAAAAGGTGGATGAATAAATTATTAAATTTCGCGATTAAATTATTATATTTATATTATATATTATATAATATATTATTTTTATTTATTATTATTAATTATATATAATTATAATAATTAAAATTAATTATATTATATAATATAAAATATTAAATAAATTATTAATAATTTATTAATAATTATTTTTTTCAGTTTCAGAACGCAGTCGGTTTCATGCTGAGCGCTGTTCAACTCTCGCTCTTTTTTATATTTCCGTCCAAGCCGATAACGAGCGACACCGAAAAATTGAGCCCATCGAAGAAAGAAAAATAAATTACAGGCTACATCGACAATATGTATTAGCGAAAAATGCATTCCATCTTCATTCCGGAGCTACGCCGATCTAAATAAGTCCGCTCGCGACGCCGAAAGGTCTCGCATCTGCGGTTTTTCCCATGAAAAAGTACTCGCATTATTTTTTATGGTCATGGTAGGAGCAGTTCGTGTTGATCGAAGCGTCGTCTTGTGGCGTACGTACTATAAACAGGGGATCGAGACATTGATATTTAAAAAATTTCATCTCGACGACGCAACCTTGTTGAAATTGCTGACGTCTCTTTCGCAAAAAGGACGATCATGCACAAAAAGCGCAACAGCAACGAGACGTTGGATTGTGGCGATTTAAAAAAAATATATATCAATTTTATCCGACGGTATCCGAGAACTCAAAAAGCTTCAACAATAATGTAATATTAAGAAAATAATTTGAAAAAATATTTTTCATAAATTTGTAGGAAAATATTTTTTTGTAAAATATAATTTTCTCATGTTTTGTCATATTATTTGAAAAATAAAAAAAATGTTGAAAAGTAAAAAAAATTGTGAACCAAATTCCATTTATAGTGAGCTCACGACTCATACGCGGGATTGGTCGTTTTGAAATTCCCCCCTCCCCCCGCCCCCCAACCAATCTATAATTATTATCCCTGTAATGTTGGCAAGACTGGCCCCGATCGTCGGACATGCGCGTAAATGCTTTTGACAAAGACGGCAAATACGCGGTTTGATGAAATCAGATAAAAAAAAGTAAAAAAAAAAAACAAATTCTCTTTCAGGGAATTCCCGGTGTAATTGACGAGTTTGTTGCATGTTGCACAAGAGCCTACAAGTCCGATAATCGTGCGACTATCTCCTGATTCAAGAGCGTGTTCACACTCTGGCAGAAATTCGAAACGAATTAATAAACAATCCTGATAATAATACGTTTTTTCCTATAAGAATTCAAAAGGATCGAGCTTTTGTTTGGCTCGGCACAACGAAAATCGCGACCTTTTTGTGTACCGACGTATTCGGAAACTTTCTTACACACACACACACACACTCAGACACACGCCATATGCACCATAGGGGACATAGGACTTTCGGGCATACACGTTTGTACACGCTTACCGGCGAACACTTCCATTTATATTTGTTGGCGGCGTGATTTTCCGTATACCGACTCTATGGGTGCATTCCGAATTGAGCTGGCAGCGCTACAGCGTGATATGCTACGCTTTCCCAACTTTAGGCGTTCCGAATCGACGATGTAGCACATTATAGTTTTATACCCCCCATTCCTCAGCAAATCACTCGCGGAACGGTCTCGCCGTGATATTTGGCAATATTTGGCGGGAAGATAAGACGCTGTGGCTGCACTACGTCGGGAGGTAGTGCAGCCACAGCGTTTTATCTAGGGACATTGAGCGCAGCCCTAGCCTTGCGACGGGCTCTGACGTCGCACTCGCATCGTGCTACCTACAGTTTCGGAACGCCGCGGAGGAAGCTATTAGCGCTGCGAGCTCAATTCGGAATGCACCCTTTGTTCATAGAAAATAGTGACGACGAAAAGCGTGTTTTTATTCCCGCGAAAAATAGCGAGAGCGTCCCATTTCGCCTATACATTCGAGTATCAGTGACTGTAATGTAAGTAAAACGTTTATTCGTCACATTTGACCATATATCACCTATAATATACAACGAGAAATTAATCTTTATCAAAAATTAAAAAAATCACAAAGTTCTCTAACCTGCGAAACTTCTCACATATAATCGTAACTATAACGATCGACAATTCCTCGATATATCACGATTCGTTGCTTTCAAAAAACGTTTCCCATGGCTCGATTCGTTGTAATAATAATAATCTTGGTCCATTTATACGATACATCCGTTTTCCCGAGCACGCGAAAAACCGTGGATTATATGCTCTCGCAGACGTATCTGCACCATATTATATCGTCGTATTTTCTTAAGTCTCGATCCGATTTCGGGTAATTTCGCGAACAGGATGAACGAGGGATGGGACAGCGACGAGGATTCGGCGTCACGACCGATTTTTTCCCAACAGTACATAAACAGAGGGAGAAATCGTAATGGCAATCAGTCGAGAGGACAAAGAGACGGCGATAGCAGAGGTCGCGATGGTTATCAGAGAAATTATCAAGATTCCCAGAGGGAAGATCGTAACAGAGGAGGAGGAGGAGGAGGAGGAGGAGGAGGAGGACGGAATGGCGAAGAATTGGTTATTCAGGTGGAGCAATCCAAAGTTGGAAAACTAATCGGTAGAGGCGGCTGTAAGATAAAGGAACTGCAGGAAAACAGCGGCGCTCGTATAAATGTGAGTTAAACATTTAATCCGTCTCTTTGGCAAATAATCGAGAGGTCGCACGCTATTTTTCATGGAAAATTATTAGGTGGCTCGAAGAATGAATGAATAAATAAATAAATAAATAAATAATAATAATAATTTATTGACCGGAGTACATGAGCATAAATGCATGCTTAACATAGTTCCATACTTTTACACATCACAGATTCTTCTATCCTACATTTACTACCCATACCTTTTCAGCTTCATCTTTGTATTGCCTAAGCGCTTTCGCTTGTTCGCAATCTCTCTCCCCATGCTAAAGTATCCTAAAATCATTAATCTAACTTGAAACTTAAAAAATAAAACATACATAGCGGTAGACGATAAAATGAAATAATGGTCATAGGAATTTTTATAACTTTAAGAGCGAGGATCGGTTACTCTAATATCCCATTCACAGGTGTTTTGATTTGATTTGACTTGATATATTCATGAAAATTAGAAAATCCTTAATTTTCCATAGTCATTATACAATAGGCTCTTTTGCTGTGCCTGCGAGTATGACACGGTTTATTAGAATAAATTTGACTAAAAAAAAAAAAAATATATAAATATTATGGTATCCTTTATTTCCCAAATTGACTTTTTTCACTTGGGTATGGTCCAAATCATTAGTTTACAGCCTATAAAAAATTATGGAAAAAAAAAATGTTGTTCCATTAACCCCTGCCTGTAGGACGATACTTTTCCCATTTGATTAAGGTAGTTGTGCCGCAAAGAGCGTTTTCTTATAGAATCGGCTGAAATTTGGAATACAGTTTCATTAACGTGAAATCTAGGTGGACAAATTATTTCAGTTTTTTTTCCCGTCTGAAACGCGAAATAATCGCCCTCAAAGTTGGAACTTTTCACACGCGTTCCCCATGTTAAGTATATGAAAACCGCATATTGCTAATTTTAGTACGAAAACCGTTCTATACATTGTTACAAAAAATTAGCATATGGTAGAAGGATGTTCCAGGATTAATGATAAAAAATGATCTACCGTTCAGTTTTTCGGGAATAATTAGTCAAAGTTAGCCGCTATCTACGGGTATAGGGCATGAACGGTCAGACTCTCTCTTGTTTTATGCGTGCTTCGCTCACCGTGCCCCCGCCGCACCATCGTTTCCGCTTGTTCCCCGTCACGGGTCGCGGCACAACTACCTTAACATGGAATTTTTGCACTTTTTCGACTTAAATTTTTTTTTCGCTGCCTATATTCATTACCTCATGAAATATTGTTGATTCGACTACTGCCCTGACCTATTTAGATGGAAAATTTTTTTCATAACTTTCGACGAGGTCAAAATTTATTTTTACCGTATTTTTCAATAATTTTCATATATTTTTGAATTTATTGACTCTTCAATGAATTTTATATATTCGAAGGTTGAATATACGTTTTTATATGTTCTCATTACTGTTCAATATGAATTTTGAATAAAAAAAAAAATTGTTGTTCAATCTTCGCTTGAACCTATTTTTAACGCTGCAAAACGTTTTAAAGCGCATCTGATAAATTTGTGTAATTATATTCGGGTGTAAGTAAATGGTGTTTTTGAAATGAAAAATTTTACATTTCAGATCGACAAGTCTTCGGGCAACGAGCTGGCCGATGTGACTCTGGTGGGCACCGCGGAGTCGCAGCAAAGAGCGAAAGAGCTCATCGACGAGCTTATGAACGACGATAGACAGTACGATATATCGCGACGAGAGAGAGGAGGCGGCGGAAGGGGCGGCGGTGGTCAGCAGAATCGTGCGAATCAGCCGAGATTCGAGCAGCAAAGAAACGACAACAATTGGCAGTCGGAGCCCGCGGATGAATTCACGGAGATCGATTGGGAGAAAGCTAACGAGGCGCATGCGAAATTTCAACTCGAGCGATGGTCACATCTCGGACCGTTGGCCAAAGAATTTTACGAGGAAGATCCGGCCGTAGCGAGCATGACCGCCGAACAGGTGGCGCGTATAAGAAAGGACAACAACAATATCGAGTGTCGTCGGGTCTTCGAGAAGGTCGACGAGGACGGCGCCGGGGATGATTTCAAAGTTCCCAATCCCGTTCAAACGTTCGAGCAGGCTTTTCACAATTATCCCGATATACTCGGTGAAATCCGTAAACAGGGCTTTGAAAAACCAAGCCCGATACAGTGTCAGGCATGGCCGATACTGCTCAGCGGCAAAGATCTGATCGGTATAGCTCAAACGGGCACCGGCAAGACGCTGGCTTTTCTTTTGCCGGCTCTCATACACATCGACGGACAGCCGATACCGCGCGCCGAACGCGGCGGTCCAAATGTCCTCGTCATGGCGCCGACCCGTGAATTGGCGCTGCAGATCGAGAAAGAGGTCGGAAAATATTCTTATCGCGGTATTCGAGCGGTCTGCCTTTACGGCGGTGGCAGTAGACAGGAGCAAAGCGCCAGCGTTGGCAAAGGCGTACAGATCGTAATAGCGACGCCGGGACGACTGAACGATCTCGTTCAAGCCGGTATTCTCGATGTTAAATCGGTCACGTATCTCGTGCTCGACGAGGCCGATCGTATGCTTGACATGGGATTCGAGCCTCAGATACGAAAGACGCTGCTCGACGTTAGACCCGATCGACAGACCGTCATGACGAGGTTCGTCCTTTGACTCTTTGAAACGGCTTATGGGACACATATGCGTCCCACATCTGCTTTGAAAAATCGTAACTTCCAAGAAAAAAAAAAAAAACGAACATATCGACACCGTTAAGGTTGCATCTCGAAGATGAAGAATGCATCTGATCATGAAAAATTCGGCGAAGGGTTGCACCCCTTCAGTTTTACAGCCTGTCGAAAAGTGCGAAAATTGCGAAAAAAAAAAAAAAAAATGAGAAATGGGCATAACTTTCGGACAAATTTTATTTTTATAGTCGCGATCTCAAGTATGCGCTTTGAAATAACATCGAAAATTTGTAGAAAGGTCCGGACGAAAAAACCATCCCTAACAGCAATAAAATATCGATAACCATCCCCCTAGCAATGGTGATACGCCCAATAATGCACTTTCATTGACGTTCAGTTCATAAATATATTTGAAAACACATGAAAAATTTGTAGCAAGAATATCCGAATGGAAAACTACCCCTTGACAGTAACGAAAAATCGAAAACCATCCCTAGAAATGATGATACGCCTGAAAATGCACTTTTATTCATGTTCAGTTCATATAATATATATTAGGGTGTTTGACATTTAAAAAATTTTCGATTTTTTTACGGGCAGACGCAAAAAATGCTTTCTCCTGGTCTAAAAAGAAGCCTCCAAAAGAGTGAGCACTGTAGCACTAGTTTTAGGGTCTCCGAAAACGATTTTTCTAAAAAAAAATAAGTGAAAAATCGATATTAGCACTCCTTTAATATTTACTGTTTCTTTTATGTTTTGCAAACAATGAATTATGACCATAAAAGAACATCTAAAGTTCATTATAGAGAAATGCTGACATGGAATTTCCAAAACCAGTGTCGTAAGGT
This sequence comes from Rhorus exstirpatorius, assembly GCA_963564615.1. NCBI lineage: Eukaryota > Metazoa > Arthropoda > Insecta > Hymenoptera > Ichneumonidae > Rhorus > Rhorus exstirpatorius. Next base: position 53,544,536 of record OY751313.1, read on the forward strand.
GTTAGGCGCATGGTTGGTCCGATTCAACCTTTCAAAGTCTCATCCTCTTTGGGCAGCAGTTCCGCATCTTTTGAACGTGGGGATCTGAAAAAAAAAATAATTATGTGAAAAGTTACAGTCAATTGTACGAAATTTTCCAAATTTGAGGCACTATTTTGCAAAAAAAAACTTGGTAAAAAAAAATGAAAAAATTCCCTCCATCGCATAATGAGGATTTTTGATTCCAAACCAAATGAATTGTACCATCGGTGCTCCCATAAACCTTACGACACAGCGCCAAAAATATAGTTTCAAGAAAAACTAATTTGATATTTTTTACCAAACAGTTGAAATTTTTTATTGGAAAACCTTAAATATCTGTTTAACTGCTGGGTAAAAAATATCAAATTAGTTTTTTCTTGAAACTATATTTTTGGCGCTGTGTCGTAAGGTTTTGGGAGCACCGATAGTACAATTCATTTTGTTTGGAATCAAAATCCTCATTATGCGATGGAGGGAATTTTTTCATTTTTTTTTACCAAGTTTTTTGCAAAATAGCGCCTCAAATTTGGAAAATTTTATATAACTGACTGTAACTTTTCACATAATTATTTTTTTTTCAGATCCCCACGTTCAAAATATGTAGAACTGCTGCCCAAAGAGGATGAGACTTTGAAAGGTTGAATTGGACCAACCGTGCGCCTAACACCTTACGACGCTGGTTTTGAAAATTCCATGTCAGCATTTCTCTATAATGCACTTTAGATGTTTTTTTTATGGTCATAATTCATTGTTTGCAAAACATAAAAGAAACAGTAAATATTAAAGGGGTGCTAATATCGATTTTTCACTTATTTTGTTAGAAAAATCGTTTTCGGCGATCCTAAAATTAGTGCTTCAGTGCTTACTCTTTTGGAGGCTTTTTTTAGACCAGGAGCACAAGCACCCGTAAAAAAATCGAAAATTTTTTAAATGTGAAACACCCTAATATATATATATATATATATATATATTTTTTTTTGTTCTTCGCTATTGCAGCGCGACGTGGCCCCAGGGTGTTCGAAGATTGGCTCAGTCTTACATGAAGGATCCTATTCAGGTGTTTGTCGGTTCGTTGGATCTGGCGGCGGTTCACTCGGTGCGCCAGACGATTCATCTCATCGCCGACGAAGAAAAGACACCGATGGTAAAAATATTTTTTATTTTTCATTTCATTTCTCCTCCACAAAAAGATCTTTCGCTTCCCCCCCCCCCCCGCTCTCTCTCTCTCTCTCTCTCTCTCGTTAAATCGTACTCGCTTTGATTCGCAGCTGTACGATTTCTTTCAAAACATGGGAGAGACGGACAAGGTGATCGTTTTTTTCGGCAAAAAGAGCCGCGTCGACGATCTCGCGAGTGAGCTGGCAATGGCGAACGTGAATTGCCAGAGCATACACGGCGGTCGGGATCAAACGGATCGCGAGCAAGCGCTCGAGGACATAAAGAGCGGCAGCGTTAAAATACTTCTGGCCACCGATGTGGCGAGCCGCGGTATCGACATCGAGGACATTACGCACGTTTTCAATTATGATTTTCCCCGCGATATCGAGGAATACGTGCATCGCGTCGGACGAACAGGACGCGCCGGTCGAACCGGCGAAAGTATAAGTCTCATGACGCGCAGCGATTGGTCTCACGCCAAAGAACTCATTCGCATATTGGAGGAAGCGAGTCAGGAGGTGCCGGAAGGACTGTACAAGATGTCGGAGCGTTACGACGCGATGAAGGAGAAAAAGGCGCAGGAGAAGGAGCGAGAACGTCTCGATGGTGGTTCTTACGGTGGCGGAGGAGGAGGCGGAGGAGGAGGTGGAGGACGAGATCGTTACGGAAGCAGCGGAGGTGGACGAGATCGTTATGGGAGCAGCGGAGGTGGACGCGGCGGCGGTCGAAGAGGCGGAAATCGATGGTAAACCACGTTAAATCCGTTCTATTCCTTCCCATCGAGTTCCTTCGAGGCTGTGCGACTTTTTTTTTTTTTTTTTTTTTTTTTTTCATTTTTTTCATTTTCAAAGTCGATTTAGTCCTCGACTTGTATATCATCAGCCCGAGTCATGTACGATCGTTAGTTCTATTTTCATATTATATAAACCCCCTGGGGGTGTTTGCAAAAACAAAAAATTAAACGAAATTCATTCTCCCCTGGGTATTCGATAAGTATTTCCGGATTTTTCCCCCCCTTTTTTTTTCTTTCTTTCTCTCCCCCCCCCCGAATTAACATGACGCGGTAATAATTGCGTCTAAATTTCTACGAAAAAAATCGTAGCCAGAGATATCGATCGATGAACGATCTATCGCGCAAAAGTTTCTTTGTACCTTTTTTTTTTTTTCCCTCAACATTTCATCTACTTTTTTTTTTTTCCATTTTTTGTCTTGCTCAACTTTTCCTCTGGCAATTTACGCGAAATAACCACGGCGCGTATCGTAACTTAATTTTTTTATTTTATTTTTTTTTTTTCATCGCCCACGAGAGGACAAAAGATTATCGACGATGATTCTCGTTGATTCAACGTCCGTTTGCACGGATTAATCGAGTTTTCGTTGAAAATTTTTCATTTCGAAAAGCGCGTATCCAAAGAATGCGAATCTTTCAACGAGGAATTTCTAGTATCGTTAAGAATGATAGGACGAAGCATTGATTAATGTTATGTAGATGTACATATGTTGAATGCGCGTATGAAGAATAAATATATATTTTTCGCACGGATGAATGTATATATCTTATTTATATTAAAAAAAAAAAAAAAAAAAAAAAAAAAAAGACTTGTTAACGGTCTTACAAATTTGTTCGGCGGCTGTGCAGTCTGGAATTATCGACGCTGCGAATAACAAATCAAACGAAAAAAAAAAAAAAAAGATTTTCGTACAAAACGGGCTATGATACTCGCTCAAAATCATGAAGCTTCTTTCGCATCACTCTGGAGTTTCGATTTAAAAAAAAAATATATTATATATAAACCCCGCGATACACGAGCTCGGTCGGCCAACACCGGTCGCGCATAGTCGATCCGATCGTCATTTGAGAAAACAAGGAACAAGAAATAAAAAAAAAAAAACGTTTTTTGGATCGTAAAAATTATAAAATTTGGCCGGTGGGTGGGCTTTAAAAAAAAAAAAAAGGTTGATTAAAAAAAAACGATGAGAATCGACAAACGCATATGTCTGGAGAAATTTTTCAACACTGATCGAAAATTTCGAGTATCGAAACGAAAGAAAAAAAAAAAAAAAAACAAATCTTTTACGAACGATTGAGATTGGGAAAAATTTAAGAGAGGTTGAAAAAAAAAAAAAACAAAAAAAAAAGTAGCACAAACGCATCTAATTGTAGACTTTGAAGTTTCGCGTCTTTGTGTACTTCTCGGCGAAGGTTCTTCCGCTCGGTGTTGGAATTGAGAACGCGATGTCCTCCAGTGACATAATATAACCGAAGTAGTAGGTCGTTCTGTAACGAGAGAGAATATAATGTAATATATTATATTATACCATTTTTATTATACCAAGCCGGAAAAGTATAAAGCCAAGAACAGAGGAAAGTACAATATGTTAGGATTAACTTGGACCCCTTCACTGGCCGACGATTCTGAGACCTAGGTGGAAATTTTTGGCAGTAAAAAAAAAAAAAGTCGGAAAAACAGCTCAAAAATGTACTCTAAGACGTTTTGTCATAATTTTATACTTGCTCAAAATCACCCACGAATACCGAAACAAAAATTTCAAGTACTTTCCTGTACTTTTTAAAGTACCAATTATGAGGTATTTTTTTAAAATACATCTTGCTAATGGTTGCATTTACAACGCCTTTGAATATATCATTGAGGAACGTTCTGGCGCCATCTTTTGGTTAAGATTGCAAGGAATGACCGTTCAAAGGCTCAAGCCAGGGTAGTTACGATGTAATTGTCAATGCATGGCTCCGTTTTTAACAATTCGTATATTATATTAATTATTTTTTTCTTCTTCAAGCCTGAAGCTAAATAAATCTTAATTAAAATCGTCAATGCTATTTTTTTTCATCATTTCTAATTCTTCGTTTTGATATTTCTGTTCCGATCTGCCTAACCTGAGTGAATTTCACAATGTGAAAATATTTTTTTTTATACGAAAAGTACTCGAATTAAAATCAAATAAGTTTAAAGAGTACGTAAGAAATAAAATATAAGTACCGGAACTTACGAGATGTATATCTGAAAACTTGAAAAGTATTTGATACTTGACGAATTCCGAGTACTTGATACCTCAAGTACTTTAAATATTTAGTACTTCGAGTATTTATAGCACTTTGTACTTCAAGTGCTTCTATTATTTTGTACTTCAAGCGCGTATAGCACTCTGTACTTCAAGCACTTTGCACTTCAAGCACTTTACACTTCAAGTATTCTGTACTTCAAGCACTTTACACGTCAAGTACTATGTACTTCAAGTACTTTGTGCCTCGAGTGATTTGCGTACTTTATACTTCGAGTACTTGAAGTACAAAGTACTTCAAGCACTTATAGTACTTTGTACTTGAAGTACATTTAGGTACTTTGCCCAGCTCTTGATGAAATGTATTTAATTTAAAATTAAATTAATTTTTTTTTTCATTAAATTGCAATATTATGAAATTCGGGATGTCGTTAATTCTCACCTCAATGAGTCGAGGAGTTTGGTGGCGATGCCCTGTCTGCGATGGCTCATCGCCGTCCATATAACGTTTATTCCGCATTTTGCTGGAGTATCCTCGGCCGAGCAGCAATTCAAATCGGCGAGCTCGGGAATCATACGATGAGCGATTTTTATACTCTCGGCCACCATGACTCCCACGATAGTCTTGTCTCTCACGTAAAAGTATATCTTTAGGGGGGAAAAAAAATCGTCGTAATAGATTATTTATAAATTTATCAAGTATGTTTTAGGGGGAAAAAAAAAATTGAGCAAGTTATAACTGACCTTTTTATCGAGATAGCTCGATATTTCCATATCGGCCAGTCCGAGATCCTTGTCGACCGCGGTGAGAACTTGTTCGACTTTTTTCCAGCATTGTTTCGGATCACCCGGCTCGATAACGATAATTCGGCTGTTCGTAAAGGGATCCGTGATTATAACGCGCTCGTTCTTCCAGCCCTGAAAGATAATGGATTTTCATGTAATTAAAAAAAAAAAAATAAATAAAAAAAATTAACAATCGCCAGAACGAGGAATGTTACACACGTTGAATTTGAGAGTTTTAACGCTGTTGTGATAATTGAGATGAGCATTCTCGTCCTCGGGATCTCCGAGCTGATAAACGATACCGCACTCGCTGCACATCGTGGCCCCGAATCTCTTTTGGCCTGCATCGATCTGATACTGATCCTCAGCGCCGCCGCCCTTCGCCGACGTTTGCCAGGATCTTTTGATGCCCCGGTTATTTTTCTTGCTGGTATTCCTAAAATTCGTACGAATTTGAGGAATAAAAAAAAAATGACCGATAACGCTGTTTCATTCAAAATCATAACTCTGTGACTGCTGATCGGATTAAAACGATTGAAAAAAGATATTTTTTATATATTTTTTTTTGCCCTTTTCGAAAAAAAAAAAAAAAAAAATATGCCGTCATAGGATAACAGCTCGTTAGACAGTTTTTCGGGGTAAATTGATAAAAAAAAAAAGAATTTTTCCCTCTTTACGATGGCCTCTTCCATCTTGAAAAAAAAATAGCGAGTGGAATTCCGGGTGGTCCTTTCGTAGAAAAAAAAATCGAAAAATTACCCCGAAAACTGTCTAATGAGCTTTTCTCCGATGACAGCATATTTTTTTTGCATCGTTTAAATCCGATCAGCAGTTACAGAGTTATGATTTTTTTACAAAATTGAGAATTCATTAATCATTATCTCGAGAACTAACAATAGCGGGGGGATGAAATTTTGATGAAATGCCATGGATATATTGCCCTTCGAAATCCTCATACTGAATAATTTTTTCGAGACAAAAAAAAAAAACGGGGTGGCTGAGTTGACATGGAGCGCGACGTATACTTTTCTTTGGCTTTAATGAAAAAAAAAATGTTTCAAACAAAAATCGTTTGTCTTTCAATTCTTCACGAAAAGTGTCTCAAAATTTTTTTCCAATATCTCCGTTAGTTTAGTCGGACATCGTGAAAAAAAAAAAAAAACCGATTTTTATAATTTTCTTTTACTTCAATTCGTTCCCCTGAATTATGAAATTTATAGATTTTCAATGTTTCAAACAAAAATCGTTTGTCTTTCAATTTTCCACGACAAGTCTCAAAATTTTTTCGATATCTCCGTTAGTTTAGTCGGAAATCGTGAAAAAAAAAAAAAAAAAAAAAAAAAATTTTTATAATTTTTTTTTACTTCGATTCGTTCCCCTGAATTATGAAATTGATGGATTTTCAATGTTTCAAACAAAAATCGTTTGTCTTTCAATTTTCCACGAAAAGTGTCTTAAAATTTTTTCGATATCTCCGTTAGTTTAGTCGAAAATCGTGAAAAATGAAAAAAAAAAAAAAAAAAAACTATTTTAATAATTTTCTTTTACTTCAATTCGTTCCCCTGGATTATGAAATTTATAGATTTTCAATGTTTCAAACAAAAATCGTTTGTCTTTCAATTTTCCACGACAAGTCTCAAAATTTTTTCGATATCTCCGTTAGTTTAGTCGGTAATCGTGAAAAATGAAAAAACGATTTTTATAATTTTCTTTTACTTCAATTCGTTCCCCTGAATTATGAAATTTATAGATTTTCAATGTTTCAAACAAAAATCGTTTGTCTTTCAATTTTCCACGACAAGTCTCAAAATTTTTTCGATATCTCCGTTAGTTTAGTCGGTAATCGTGAAAAATGAAAAAACGATTTTTATAATTTTCTTTTACTTCAATTCGTTCCCTTGAATTATGAAATTTATGGATTTTCAATGTTTCAAACAAAAATCGTTTGTCTTTCAATTTTCCACGAAAAGTGTATTAAAATTTTTTCCGATATCTTCGGTAGTTTAGTCGGAAATCGTAAAAAATTAAAAAAAAAACAATTTTTTTAAATTTTCTTTTACTTCAATTCGTTTCCCTGAATTATGAAATTTATGGATTTTCAATGCTTCAAACAAAAATCGTTTGTCTTTCAATTTTCTACGAAAAGTGTCTTAAAGGTTTTTCCGATATCTCCGTTAGTTTCGTCGGACATCGTGAAAAATAAAAAAAAAAACGATTTTTATAATTTTCTTTTACTTCGATTCGTTCCCCTGAATTATGAAATTTATGGATTTTCAATAAAATCGCAAGTCATAACAGAAACGAATGCAGCGAAAAAGCGATTACTGACTCGTCCGTGATGCCCGATGAATATCCCTTCTTGAACAGAGGATAGAGTCTCATCTCGGGATCATTGGCATCCGGTATTTTCGTCACGAGCGACGAATCTTTGATATTCATGGAAAGCGTCATGTCGCTGAGCACGCTTGCCGGTGACATGGCGACATTTTGACTCGGAGCGGTTGAAAATCCCGTCTGGGTCGTTCTGCTGGGCGATAAGATCGTCGTAAGAGTCTCCATCGTGTCGTACTGATCGTCGGCCCAATCGTCCTCCAAAACTTTGAGTATACCGTCGACCGCGTCTCTCTTCTCCGTCGTCGTATCGAAATTTGCCTCGTCGACCGTTAAATCCGTCGCATCGAATTCAATATCCTCCAATCTCGCTTTCTTGCGCGGATTTCTCATTGGCCGTGAATTTTTCTCGTTCAGAGCTATCTTGCCGTCGGTTACCATCAATTTTATCCTATCGCTGACCGTGACCGTTGCCGCGCAATGAGATTTCAGTGTTCTGTTTGTCTTGAAGAATCTTTTGTTGGGATCGGCCAGCGGCGAGGGAGGTGATTCACGCGACGTCGTATCAACGATATTTTTCGTCGTTGATTCATCATTGATAATTGTTCCGTTATCGTCATTTCCGTTCTCGGGGATTTTGCTCGTTTTTTCATTTTTGTCCGTGAAAGCCTCGATTCTGGACACGTGACGCTTCGGTTTTGGCCTCTTTATGCCATGTTTAACGCCAGCATTAATATCACCGCGTCTCAGAGCTGGCCTCTTCGTTCCGCGTCTCGGATATTTATGATTGCTCGTGTAAGACGGCATTCTTTGTCGTTTTTTCGTTGTCTCGTTCTTGATACATTCGAAATTACCGATCGAGCGCGAACGCGGCTCCGTGATAGGTCTCTTGTAAAATTTTTTCGCGCTCAGGGTAATATTGTCGATTGTACTTTTCGCCGGATTATCGTCGAGTTTTCTCGTTTCCGGGAACAGCGAGGCGCGTGCTTTAGGCGCGAAAATGAAATTCTCATCGTTCTTCGATACTTTCGCCGCTATCGCCGTCTCGATATCGTCATTGGCGCGTCTCTTGAGATTGCTCTCCCGTATCTCGGGTGACGAGCGAGTCACGTCGTTGTTGTCCAGCGGGCAAATAGATTTTCGACGATGCAGACGCGGCAGCGCGATCTCGCCGCTGTTGAGACAGCTCATCGGCGTGACGAGTCGGTGCTCGGGTCTTCGAGTTAATGATTTTTTCGGTGTTTCCTCGATGCGCTCGTCGTCGGGCGGCCCCCCCTTCGCGATGTTTTCATCCTTTCGCGGTGTTTCCGGTATTATCGTCTCGTCGAAGAGCAACGCTATCTCGCGCTCCGGCGTACCGATTGTCCATGAGATTTTTTCAACGCTGCAATTTCGACGTGGCGTCGATAACGCGGATCTCGGCGAATCGTGGATCGGCTTTCGTTTCGGCGACGCGCGAGCGAGTCTCGCCGATTTTTCGAGCGCGTCGAACGAATCGGCGCGATTCTCGTTCTTTTCCCTCGACGAATTTAGCCTGAGACGGTCCCAGATTTGCGTAGCGAAATTTCGGGGCGATTTTTCGGGTGTCATCAGCGGCGACACGAAGGAACGCCCGGGTGAACTTTCGCGGCTACTTTCGCTTTTGTCCGTCGATGCGAGAGGCGACATCGGCCCCAAATCCGACTCGTCCCCCGACGTTTCCCCGGCCACGCTCGTTTCGCCTTCTTTCGCACGACCGAAGAGGCTTCTCTTGCTCGAGCTTCCGCCAGCGCCGAAAAGCCGTTTCGATACGGAACACGGCGTGCATATCGATTCACCCTGGCCACTGTCGCCCGACAGCATTCTCTCGTATGAATTATCCAATTTTTTTTCTTTCTTTTCTTTCTGCAATAACGACGCAACGGGGGAATGACGCTTTTTCATTATTTTCCGACTCTTTGCTAATATTTTCTATCGTAATTTCACGCGCAATCGATCGTTATCCCCCCCCCAATGGTCTCGAAGATTCTATTTCGGATGAATTACAGAATACTTTGCAACAAAACCGATTCAACAAAATAATTAAACCTTTTGCGCTGATCGTTAAAGGTATTACAGTTCGGACCAATCATGGTTGTTACGCATTATTGACTCAGAAATTCCCTGACTTTTCCAGGTTTTCCGCACAAGGTTTTGCAAACATTCCAGGGAGATCAGGGTCAAATAAAGAACATGCGCATGGAAACACGAGCATGTTTACAAACTATACGGGACGGATAATATACATAAAAATAGCAATGAATCGTTTTTGTGAAAAAAAAAAAAAAAAAACCAAAACATTTTAACTCACTTGAAAAAATATTGAGGGAATTCTCAATTCGATCCTTGTATTGGAAAATAAATATTGAACTAGATAACAGAATTTTTTTTTAAGTTCAAATACATGAAAATGTTAAATATTAAAATAAAAAATAAAAAAAAAACTGAAATACAAAAAATTATTTAAGGGCTGTAAAGTAAAATATAAATACATTAAAAACAAATACCGAACCTGTTCTTTATTATAAACAGAAGTTTTTATGTCGGTACCAATAAATTAAAAATAAATATAAACACTTATCTACAATAATAATTGTGTAGTTGCGTATCGACAAATCGAATGCAGAAGTATAGCTTTAGAGCTTTAGGGTAAATTAGTTTTTAGTTTTTGAAATTTTCATTGTTTGGCACTGACGTAACTTTTGTTGTACATAATAAAGAACAATATAGATATTAAAAATATAAAAAAATATTTATTTTCATACTTTTCAGTTTTTTTTTTCAAGTCGGTTTCATTTTTCGTAATTCTGGCAAAAAGTTAATTCTGAAAAAATTCCCGAGAATTTTCTAAATTCCCTGACTTTTCTCTGATTATTCCAGGAGGAAAGAAATTCCCTGAGTTTTCCATATGCGTAACCATGAACCAAATTTTTTTCAATGTGCACGAACCCTTGTCTAACTTCCTGTAAAACTTGGATACGATTCACAGTACAATCATTGAGAAAAAAGAATCGTCAAGTTGACGTGTTTCGTAGACCAATTGTATATTACCGTTATGAAGAACTTACGACCATTTTTGCAGTAAGTTATATCCGCTAAGAAAATGTTATCGCCGAGCTAAAAAAATTAAAATGTTTCGGGAGGCATTGCCTGGATATTCGATTAAAATTTCAGAATTTGTGACTGTGCAGTTTTTGGGATATTGACAATGAAAGAGGACCCGCTCGCCAGTAAGCGGCGCAACATTGTATCATCCATGCTTGGGATCTAAGCATCCATACATGTCCCGAAAATATCTTAATCTATTTCTCATCAAAGTAGACCTTTGCATCATTCTTATTCGTATTATATGGAAGCAATTAAAAGTGTCAAAAATATATTGTCGAGAAAGTAAGAAAAACATGTATTATCCTGAGTTTACAAATTATTAGGCTTCCAAAACACAATGAAACATCTCGTATGTAAAACCTCCTCCACAGGAAAGCAACGCGCGACTGTCGTCAAAACAACATAGGATGGTTTAAAAAAAAAAGTTGTAGTTCCAAATTCACAACACGAAACGCGTAATCGTGCCTCAGATTTATCAAAAAGTTATAAGCTATTACCCGAATGTTCCAGAGCCGAGAACCAACAGCCACTAGCAAGATTCAAAATTTTGTGAAACGCGAATTAATGATTTATCGTTATTGAAAAAATTTCAATAGCCATTTGGCTCTTCGCGAACGACGTTAGGATCGAAAATCCCACGATAGAACGCTAAAAACTCGTGAACGACGCGGAAGGGTGTTTCTAACCACAATTGCGTGTCAAAGACTTGCGATCGTTAAAAATGTTAGTCGAGGTCTTACCTCGATAAATACGTACAATCCGTAATTAATTGGAGTGCAGTCAGTACCAAAGAGTTGCAGATTCACGTGGAAAAATTAACGAGGTATACAACCGAAAAAAAAAGAACGGACCGCGCTGAATCGAGATTTTCAACGGTTGTTTTCTGTTTTCCCTCCTGTTCCCTGTTTCGCGGTTATTTTTGGTACACTGGCGCCACTTGTCGGGACAGAAAATCTTCGCGCGCATGCGCTTCCCACTTTTTAAAAAAATACCATTTGAACGTTCGTTATGCGCGCCAAAATTTCAAAAATATCATTCGGCGAATAACAGCCCTGTTCGCCTGCTTTACGAAAATTTATCAAAATTTCTGTGACGGAAAAAAAAGTTCCATTCTTCATATGCTAAAATTACGGAAATCTATCCATAAGTAGATTTCCATAGCTAAATTCTGTCGCTCGCATCTTTGCACTTGTACGTTGATTATTTAAAATCGTGATTGCAAAGATTGTCTTCTTCGACGTAAAATTTTTTTACTCAGAGACCACAAATATGACCGAACCATAGAGAAACATTTTCTATTTTACGGATCGTATCTGATGAGGCTGAAAAAATAATAGTTTGGAAAAAAAAAACGAAATTTTCGTTGATGAAGAAAACAACGCATGGGAATTGGAAGATTGTAACCGAGCGGCGTAACGATAAATAATTTCTCTCAAACAACGTGTTATAGGGTTCAAGCGCAAAGTTTATTCGTTGTTATGCGTTTCTGTTACAATAACAGCGTAAAAAATACAATAAATATTTGGGCTATCTCTGGAAGCGATTTATACACGAATGAACTGTTTTCCGTGTTAAATCTGTGTTATTCGGTAACACGTTTTTGTTTTGCCTAGCAAACTTGGAATTATCGAAGAAATACATCGATGATATGGCACTGGTTCTATTTCTATGGAGAGACTTGTTGATAAGGCAATACATAAACGAGGAAGAGGCGGATACAAAGATTTTCTATATAAAAAAAAAAAAAGAAAAAAAATTTCTGCAACGAGATATCTCTTCTGCTTTTTGTTTTTACGCTTTGATGTGATCGGCGAGAGAACAACTCAGACCCGTATTGTCGGGCTCAACATTGAGCTCCTTAATGACTCCGTCCTCTACGACCATGGAATAGCGCTTACTGCGTTTACCGCCGAGCACAGGAAGATCTACGGTGAGTTCCAAAGCGTCTGTAAATGCACCGTTAGAATCTGCCAGCATTCGCACCTAAAATATATTAATAATAATAATTATTATAATTATTATTTATTTATATCTTATTACTACTTATTTACTGATTCGGTCAGCCTAGGGGGCTCTTTCTTTTCGAATTTGATCACATAGACAATATTGTGCCTGCTTGTGGCTTCCCCGGGTAGTTTCAAAAATCTCGCAGTTTTATAGTGAGCGCGTGACATAATCTCGTTACTGCGATCCCAAGACGTTTTCTGTAGTTCCGCTACCCCTTTTGGGCCAAATTCGCGTAGCTTTACGTGAATAATTTTTCTACGCGAGTTTGGTCTTTTTTTTTCAATGTTCTGTATATCATGAATAAAAGCAAGAAAAAAAATCGCACTCAAAATGCTTTACTCGTTTCCTTTTAAGGTAGTTCGGTCGAATTGAGGTTCACGTTTAACACCCTGTTTTTTTGCATTTAATCAAAAGAGTTGACCTTGCTCTACGTGTCTGCAAAATTTCAAATTAATTTACCGTGTAGTTTTTGCGTAATTAATAAATAAGTTAACATTGCTCTTATAGGGCATATAAGGCTCAGATGGCACGCCAACTATTGAAATTTCAGGTACACGAAAAATTAATCGTTTAAGGGCAAAAAAAAAAACATACCACAATAATGGTTGATATCTATGAGAGATATTTACCAAAGATTTAAGTCGATTTACCGTACGGTTTTTTTTTATTTCAATAATTAATGCGAGTCCGCGGTCTCTGTCCTTGTCATACACCGGATCTGCTCGCTAGCAGAAGACTAGGGGAAAAAACATGTGAAAACCGAAGCTAATCCGCGTCTCACTTCAGATTCGATGAACGCAAGCAAGAGTGGTTCTGAACAACTGTCACATTTGAGTTGTTCGGCAAGATATACAATGTCAACTAGACGAGTTCCGAGTTGATTGCATACTGGCCGTTGATTCAACTGTACTTGCCTCGAGACGAGCCTTTTTTCCCCCCTGTTCTTCATTATACTGTTTCAAAGCATACAACAAAACTCGCGAATGCAATCCAGTAACTTTATGCGTAAGTTTAGATTAGCTCGCTCCCTAACGTAGAGAATGATTCAAGTTGAGTCTGTCATTATTCCGGGTATTAATTATTATTAACTTATTATTTACACCCTAAAAGAAGCTTGTAATATGTTATTATGCAACAATTCAATTTATCATAGCTTTCATATGGTTAAATTGTACGGAAATAAATCTGAATTACGGATGAAATTTGACTTCGGCCAAACTCGACCGAACTACCTTAAAGAAAATAAAATGTAAACACCTGAAAAATCGCACTCCAAGGACAAAGTCCCCGCATCCAATGGTTTTACTGTACGCGAAACCGTTTGTAGTACCATTATGGTATATTTCATTAATTAATTAAATAAATTAAAAAAAAAATAATAAATTGCGTTTTTTGCTGCTCCATTCCAACCGATGACCCCATAATTGAAACGAACAAAGCATTGTATACCATTTTTAACATCGAGGTGTTTAGTACTGTTTTGAGTCTGTTGAATGCAAAGATGAAGTAGCGCAGTTTTTTTTTTTTTACTAATTTATTGATACGCTCGCCCCATTGCAGGTTCTGATCTATAATACTCTCAGAGATACTTCCCACTTATGATTTTTTTTACAATTAGTATTCAAGTGTAAATTATTACAATCTTCATCGTTTACTACTCTGCTCCATCTAGATCCGAAATACCGTCGCAATATCATTCAAACATAATACAATTTTTTTTATCATATCTTACCGTTAGCTTATTTTACTACTTTTTCGATTTTCTTGACTTTTCTTCCATGACTGGTATTTTGAATTTTTTTTTTTTGTCATTTTTACCGCGCATGCTATTTCGTCAGAGAGCTCAGTTCCATGTGCAATTAAATAAATTACATTGATAAAAATACAAATAAAACAAATCAATGAAAATATGAAATTTTTTTTCTATACCTTTCCGTCCGCGGCCTGATCTTTGCCCCACGCTGCCATTACGAACGGATCGTTGATACTGACGCAATAAATTTCAGAGAAACCTTTGGATTTTAGTTGATCGGCTTTTTGTACATAGCCCGGAAGATGAGTCTGAAAGAGCGACAAAATCATACGTCGATGTGAATTCAAAGATTTGCGTCCGGGTAAAATTATATTTGAGACGAGAATAGGAAAAAAAAAAATTGGGGGAATAGAGAAAAAAATTTGGGGAAACAAGCGATAATATCGGTAAAAATGATGATTCGATGAATAAATGAATATATGAAAAAAAACAACAACCTTGGAGCATCCGGGAGTGAAAGCTCCGGGTACAGCGAAGATGATGATCTTCTTTCCAGCAGCCTGATCAGCGAGATTGATCTTGGTCGCCGGCGTATTCTCATAGAGATCGACCGCTGGAAGTTTGTCTCCGGGCTGCACGAGTAAATTAATTAAAGAAAATTTTACCAAAAACGTGTACGATACATTCGGCAACGATGAGGAAAATTTTTGTACGCGAGAGAGGGTCGAAGGGAGGGGGAGGAGAGCGAGGGAAAAATACTAACCGCGATAACCATGTTTCTCGATGATAGATGAATTTGGCGAATTGGACAAGTGAAGGCGGTTAATGGTCGTCGTGCTGCTGCGACTGCGACGGTGCCTGCGGAATAAATGACGCGAGTGATCGTTTTATTCATTGCTTCGATGAAAACGATTCGTTGAACCAAATAACCTGCTATTTATCTCTCGGAAATATAAACATATATATATATATATATATATTCCTTTTATCTTTTTTATCGCGACAATGTGTTCTAATCGTACTGTGCGCGGCTGATAATCGCAATAAAACTAGCCGGCTTGATATCGAATGGTTCTCGAATTGCGCAACTTTCACTCTCGCGGCTCGTTACATAAAAATATATTTATCATTCGTCGTATATCTCTGAGCACACGTACTCACACTCAGCACGCTGGTTTGAAAATTTATCACTGGAAAAAGACCTGTTGGTAAGTTAACATGCGTTCGTTATGGTTCCTCAGACGTTCTGTTACCTCGCCTAAGTGAATACTCGTTAATTATTTATTTATTTATTCATGTATTTATTCAGATTATGTGCTAAAGAGAGTTTATGCTCGGTGTCCATGTATGTATGATCAGATCATTGTCCTATGTATGTAAGATCATTGTCCCATCAGGGTATAAAGGTCGTTGCGCGCGCCGCTACAACTCTTGTGGTAAGCCACGCGGGAAGATAGTTTTTCGCGCGGTTCCTGCAAAGTGATGCCATCTCGTGCGAGTTTTAAGCGATTGTTGCTCACTAGAACACGCAGTACCCTACGATACCATGCGGGTTATTTCTCTCTTGCGTAGGCAGGGTCAACGAAAATTGGCAGGGGGTTTTAATATCCGGGACTAAATCAAAGCTTATCGTTAATTTAAAGTTTAAGTTTAAAGTATGAATATATAATAAAGATTAAGTATAACTGTTGGCTATTGGAAATAAAAATTACCGATAGGGGCCCTGGCGTCGCAGCCATTTCATGAATTCATCCCCTCGTTAGTATAGTTTTTTACGTGAGGGCGATAAAAGTAATTTTTTTGAAAAAGCATTTTTCTTCGAGTAAAAATAACAGATAAAATCGAGAAAAAATGCAGTTCAGAGTAAAAAATTCTCAGCTTTTCAATAAACGTATCGCTGATGCGTTTCGTAGTTGGGATAACACTCAAAAAAATAAAAATATATGAAGAAACATTTTTCGAAGATTCCTTTTGACTTTCTAGAGGGTTTTTCGCCCCCGTAGTTATACATTTTTTATTTCGACTTTTCCCATTTTGCTGCATCTTTGTCATTTTCGGGTAGCCATATTGATTTTAGTTAAAATATTGCCACCAGGCTCGCATGCTAAGCTATAAGGATCCTCGAAATACGAATAAAAAAAATTGAAAAGCGCCCGAAACAACGTTATCCATGCCGTATAACCTCGTGAAGTCTTTCTTTTCGGGCAAAAAATATCGAGTGATTGACGAATTTACAATTTGTTTAATATATATTTAAGTTAAATTTACAATTAAAAACTTATATTCAACTCAATGGGAAATCAATTAATCAAAATTGGAATTTCATACATCATGCAAGGTGCAATTAATAAGATACATATTTATTCGGAAATGAAGTAAATCCCTAGATAAATGTAGTTCGCGAAAACGCCGCTAGGTGGCGAGAGAGCAAAGTCGTTCTCGATATTGAGTCAGCGCTTCGATGTATTCATAAATGGCTCGATCATACAAAAAAACCGCGAGATCTGAGATCTGAGTCTAGTTAGCCTCATGCGTTTTGTGAAACTTCCTAAACTAAAAGTACACTGGCAGCTAATGTCTTATTTTAAATTCTAACCCTAGCCCCTAGCCCTTTGCGTAAACTATCAGGGGAATCTCTCCAGGACTTCTGGCAAGTTTTACTGTTTTATAAAGTGGAATTAAATTACTCATCGAAATAATCTTAACACTTTAACTCATGCATTGTAAAATGCATACCCTAACTTGTGTAATTATTCATATTATTCTGACAAATTTTACATGCACATGCACATAAATTCAAAAATTTATATTATCTTATAACTACTATATATTGTATTGATTTTTTAAATTAATTTATACTAACACAATATAATAATTAATACCATTATTATATTACATACAATTTATATTAATTTTAAATAATACATTTTTTACAGTGCCTAGCAATAATTTTCATAATGCAACTCTCATTTGATCATTCCACTCGTCCCAGCTTGTACAACCTTGAAAAAGTTTGAGTGCCAAACAAAAAAGTCGCAGCTATTGTCGATGAGCAAAAAAAAACAGAAAAAAATTCGAATCAGCGCGAGGGTGTACGGGGAAGGGGGGGGGGGGGGGTAGGTGTAAGGAGAGTCAAGTGCAAGCGAGCTTTTATGGCATCAATCCGGAATAAAAGGGTGGTCCATGCATATGTAAAGACAACGAAAGGGGCTTCGGTAGCACGCGCGTATGCGAGTGAACGTGCGCGATCGCAAGGGCTTCGTATAAACGTACTCCAAGTGTCCGTATGTTTTATGTAACCTCGTTTGTGTCACCGCGACGACTCGTGTCCGCGCAACCATTCTCCTCCAACATATTTCATCTACTTTTACAGGTGTAAGTCTTGGTCTATGTTTGCCTATTAATTCATAACTCGATTAAGCTCGCTCGCACCTGCGGGGTATCTCCTCTGCCGAACCAAATTAATTCTGATATTATTCCCCTTGCCGCATTACGCCCACGTATATACGTATATATACTCTTTTTCCCCTTATTTATTGCTCATTTTTACTATATTGCGTTTGTTTCTCGAAGACAACGAGCCCCCCCCCCTTTTTGTCCCGTTATAACAACGAGAGACCTGTCAATTATACAGATATGAAATTCTCTCGAGGGTAGCAAAGTTTTCAATCTGCTGAATCGGCTGTCCAGGCCCGCCGCCCCTCGATCGACCCGTATAATGATACTGCCGTCAATAAGCCCGGAAAGCATCACGCTGACGGCAAACTTTTCGGAACGAAATCTCTCCCAAGACCTCCTCCCTCCCCGGCGAAGTGATGCGATATCATTTAGGGCCAATTTTGGCACGAATCCGATCAACACTTTCGGTCGGGAGTTAAATTTTTAAGTACAATAATGGAATCAAACAAACATCGAGTACACTTAATTCTGTAGATTTTAATAATTTTGTTTTATTATATGAATACTGCGGTCAATATTATCAGATGATAGTGAAAATTGCCAGAAATTCCGCAAGAGGCAAAAATTGTAGGAGAATATATAGAGCGGAACATTTCTGTAAGAGCATGAGGCAGCTCTGTTTTGCTCTTAATTTTCGGAACAATGACATTATCTCAAGCTATGAAATCGAATGATATAAAATTTGAAAAGGTAATATCCAGAGGCCAGAAAATGTGTTAATTCAGTATAAAATAGTACATTCTTGGCTAAAATCCGAGAGAACTAAAGCGGAAATGAATGTAAAAATTATTGTACAGCTTAATTCCGTAAAATCTGGCGATTAAGCTCTGGAAGGATGATAATCCTATCAAACGAGAATTTTTTTGATCCTGTGAGTGGGAAATTCGAGAAGTGTCATTGTCCCCAAAATGTACATGTTATCGTGGCTAATTTGGGGGTACAGACCAGTTCGCATATCTTCCAGTAGCACTACTTTCCGGCCCAAGGACTTTTCTTGTCCAGTTTTCAATTTTCAGACGATCTTGACGAGTTTTCGATATGCTAACTGTCAAGTCAAGAGCCCAATACTAAACAAAAAACATTGAGAAAGTCTCTTCCGAATCGGATAATTCGCTAGTTTGATGCGCTTGCCCCGAATGCTCTACAAATTTCAAATACTGAGGCCATCGGAGTTCCTCATTGCCCTTTGCATGACATTAATTAAATTGACAAATATTCTGGCATCTAAATATGCTACGTGCAGCATAAAGAAGACTTCATTCACGTTACTATTAATTCTAAAGAAATTATTGGAGCGATTAATCGGGGGGCAATGAAAAATGCGGGTTAAAGTGTGCCAAAAATATGAAGATGTCTTTTTTTTACTACCAGAAAGAATATGGCTCTTAAAAGAATCGAAATTGCTATCGCCTTTGGGATTTCGTGATCAAATTATATATTTACGAAAGATTTCTAAAATGCAATGAAATATTTTAAATATTCCTTGCAATAATTTCACCAAGAGACGATATAAAAAAAAAAGAAACTCGGAGATTTTTCGTTGGCAAAAGCACCGATGTGCAGCGCCAAGAGAAAAAAAAAACGTTAAGAAGCTCCGGGGGTAGCGAGATGATATTATTTATCAAACAAGCCGGATGCGCGGGGCCCTCTTAAGTGACTAGTGTTACCGCTAATCACCGTCTTTTCGCAGAGACTTTGCTGCTCGGCTCTCCTGTGTCGATGTACGAACAGACATGCACACATCCACGGACTTTGCACATGGAGAATCTCCTGAGTGAACCAAGTTGAGTATAATACAAGTCTTGGCGGTAATTAAGAGATTAAACCCTGTTGCCTGACACACTGCCAGGGGGGGCTAACATTCGAGCACTATCCTATTCTCTCTCTCTCTCTCTCTCTCTCTCTCTCTCTCTCTCTCTCTCTCTCTCTCTCTCTCTCTCTCTCTCTCTCTCTCTATCATCGTTCTTAACGCTATCGCGTTACTCGAAGTATTATAAAATCGAGTCCAAGAGTGTCGCTGTGTGTTAAGGAAGTCTCCTTAACACGTAGCTATACCGAGAGGGAAACAGTTTTGTTGTTGTTTTTTTAAAATTTTTTCGCAAAAACGATCTCTCATGACTCGCAAAAAGGATTGGGTGAAAAAAAAAGAAATTGCAAATAATTGCGAAAGCCTCTGAGCAATGAATAAATCATTGAAATAAATCAAATAAAATGAAATAAAATAAAATAAATTAAATTATTGAAGAAATAAAATAAGATAAATTGTGACGGAGATAGACATTTTTTGGACGGTCACGGTTCGGACTTTTTGGCCGTTGAAAACCACGGTGTACGGAATATATCTCGAATATATATATATATACAATGTGTTACTTCAGGAGTATCGAATCGTTGGGAGTTGCTGTGAGCTAGATTGTGTGTTTTTTTTGTTATTCTGCACTTTAATTGATTCAATCGGTGAAAAACACGGCGGCGGGTGGCCCCCACGGGCACTTTTTATCTCTCTCTCTCTCCCTTTATCTTTCTCTTTCTCATTTGGTCCGAAAGAACGATCTCGATGGTCCACGGCACGTTCATGCTGCATGGATTTCCAACCGCTGGATGTAACGAGCAAGAGGCCAGAAAAAGAGAGAGAGAGAGAGAGAGAGAGAGAGAGAGAGAGAGAGAGAGAGAGAGAGAGAGAGTCGACCCCTGGATGAAATCGCGAATAAGAACCCCGAAGGCAGCCAAGCCAGCCAACCACCCCTGCTCTCTCTCTCTCTCTCTCTCTTTTTCATCCAAAATGCTACACATGTACATAAATCGCCATTGAAAAGACATATTTGGTACATGGATGAGGAATATATCGCACCCTCGTATTTTCACATCTCTCTCTTTCTCTTTCCTTTCTCGATGTTATATTATCACGTACGGTGCGTGGAGGGGGGCGCAAACAACACGCGCGTACAGGGGCTTAAGAAGTGCGTATGGCAATAATTATAGTCGTCTACAATATATTATATATATGTGTACATGTATGGGTGCATGTGTAGAACAATGTCCCGTAGAACCGGGAATATAATATGGAAACATTTGTACACAGAAAGTGCATATGCAGGGGAGAGCGTAGGGGAATCCGGCCATGCGAGGCAAATTGACAATCTCAACTATCTTCTAACCGAACGATATCATTAAGGAGGCTGTATTTGCGCCAAGTATTTGCCCCGAAATAGTTCACAAAATGAAGTATACTTCAACGTCATGTCGGGTTCAATATTTCGAAAAAAAAAAATCTGACAAATTATTTTTCATGCTTTGTGAATTGACAATTTTAGTCAACTCAGATTTTTGATGACCACGGTTATTCAATCGCACTCTTCAACTTGGTGCTTTTTGTTGTTTTAGATTCGTTGTAACATATCGACTTGATGATACAATTAGTTGTTTTTTTTGGTCACACCTGATTTGCGCAATGTTTTCGGTCAAATTGTTCTCACGTTTAAATTCGGGGCAATTTGAAGCAGGGCAAAGTAAACATTTTTTTGGGCAGCGAGAATTTGCAGCCACCGAACGACATAACTTTATAACGCCTCATGTCAGATAACTTTTCAATCGTGACAATCGTGCGCATTGAAATATCTCTCTGTTTCACCGTTAAATGTTAATTATTGAGTCGATATTATATGCATTCCATGATCGTTAAAAGATATAGAAAATAGATATTTGATGTTTTTATGCACTTTAAGTTTTGGGTTGCCACTTTGCTCCATTCTGACCTACGCGAGAGTGCTATACGGTAAAATGTTATGAAATCGGGACATTATTTTGGTACAGGGACATTTTTAATGACAACATGAAGTGAGCCCAAAATTCCCTAAACGAAAAAAAAAAAAAAAAAAAAAAATGAAACTTATTGGATTCTCCGAAGTCATGAGATCCAATCAGAGAATATAAAAATGTCATAATATTTTTCTAAAAAAAATCCTGTTTCATGCGATACCGTCCAATAAAATATCCCATAAAAAGACGATCCTTACAATCACCCGGAAATAATTTGTCGAAGCGTTAATTGATAAAAAAAAATGATGAAAGATCGATTTCCCCAAAAAAAAAAAAAAATAGCTCGCTTATTTACGCAGAACGACGGACTTTACGCGGGGGTGTGTGTTGTTTCTCCTTCAAAGGAAAGACAGGCTGCTCGCATGTGCTAGCAACGACTGTTTTTCTTTTTTTTTTCGTACATACATAAAAAAAGAAAATTGTCAACTCTCGCGTTTCGAGTTTTTGCGCAAGTCCCGCCCGTTCATACGCGCGCAAAGCTCTCGTCTTTATGCCTTTTTTTTCCACCCGTTCATCCCCAACAGCATTTTTACGTCCATACTCGCGTTCAAGTTGTTTGTCACCGTTGAAAAAAAAAAAGTAACGCCTGTTTTTTTTTCCCTCTCGCCGTTGTTATATTACTCTCCGGGCATAGCGCTCGGCGAAAGAGAGGAAAAAAAAAATATATAACGGAAGCGTGAGGCAATTTTTTTTCGACTTTTTTTTGCCTTCTTTCGTCGACTTGTCTCGTTTCTCGCGACGCTATAACGTGTCGGCGGACCGTTAAAAAATCCGTCGTTCCTGCACAATTTTTTTGGCAAAAAAAAAATCGGTCACTCGTAAGTGTCAGAGGCTGATGACGGTCCACGACAATGGTGAACGGTTCAACACACGCGTATACGTCTCGTTGTCGCGCTGCACCCGCACCGTTACACGCGGGGGTGACAAAAAAAAACGGGTTGACGAAATTTTTGTTCCCTCGACTCTTTTACCGGACTCGTAGTATGGGTTTTACTACGGAGGCCGAGAAGGTGCGTGAATTTATCAACCACATCACCGGGACAAAATATTCCCTATTTTTTCGATAAACTGCCGAACGAAGCAATAAATGCTTTTCTCTTTTTTTTTTTTTGTTTTCTTCTCAAACCGTTATGGAAAATTCTGACTTTTCACGTTTTCACCCTTTTTTCGCCACGACGCTTCTCTGTTCCCTTTTTTTTTTTTTTTCGTTCTGGGTGCGTTTTTACGGTTTTTCCCACCGTTTTCCATTCCGTTTTTCTCAGCCAAAGAAACAGAATTTTTTCGCATACACTTTCAGAGACGCCGAGATATATCCCGTATGGAAAAGGGTTTCTCGCGAACGATGTGTTTTTTTTTTTTTATGGCGTTTCGCTATGGGAACGCGGACGCAAAAAATTACCGTACTTTTTCTCAACTTAGTACGAGCTATTTTGTTTGTTTTGTTATTTTTCTTACCCCAAAAATATAAAAACCCGCACATTCTTCTTTTTTCTTATGACAATACAATAAATTATACTTTTTTTTTTAACTTTAAGATTGAAACGTTGCAGACGTTTCGTCTTCCAGGATCAATTCCTAAAAGATACTTTGCTATATTTCGTTCAGTTGATACGACAAAATTAACGATAATTATTTGAGACAATTGCAATATTGATATTGGAGCAACACCATTTTCACCTAAAGATAAAACGTTTGATCGATCATTTATGCAATTTGACAAGTTGTCAGACTCGGATGGTTCAACGATTGGACATACGATAAATTTTTGAGAACAAAATATTCGATAATTCATTGACCTTATATAAGAAATGCACAATTATTGGAGTATAAAAGAAATGATTTTGTATAAATTGAGCCAGAAACAATCATTATTATTTGAACAAAAAAAATATAATAATTTCTCATTGAAATGATAAAGGTTTTAAAATGTTTGATAATTCAATTGACTTGAAACGTTGAATAAAAAAAAATATATATACGTGTATCGAAGTATGAAATGATTGGTTCAGTATAAACTGAGCCAACAAAAATGGCATGTATATCACAGGGTGTCCCAACTTAAACTGTGCATTAGAATATCTCGGGAATGAGGACTGCTATCGAAAAATGTTACCGATAAGAACATTATGGTTTGGAGGGGGGGACACACGATGGCATCATCAGTTTGGTTGTGAGAAGTACTGTTTGTGAGAAACTAGCATGGACGTATAGTTTTTTAAAAATGGCAACCGACTGTTTTCCCAAATGAATTTTGTACCTCACGGTGAAGCAAATTCTGCCATAAGTGATAAAAGTGCCTATCTTTAACGGATTGGGAGTTGTGAATGTTCGAAACTCAGGAATTTATCATGACAGTAATTTCCAAGAAAAGACAAGCGACAATAACAATTGAGGAGTTTATTGAATGTTCAAATACATTTCTGCCTGTCTGAATGCAGAGTTTCAGCCGACGTTGGAAATGCTGGAGTGTGGTGAGCAGAGTATTACTCTGGATGTTACGACAAGTTTTTATTATCCTCCGTTTCATGTCTTCCCGCGTCGTCGACGAACGAGCATACACAATGTTTTTGACAAGTCCCCACAAAAAAAAAAGTCGAGCGATGTTAAGTCGGTAGACCTAGGAGGCCATTTTACTGGTCCACCACGTCCAATCCAGTGACCAGGAAATGCTTCGTGTAGAAAATCACGGACTGTTCTTTTCCAATGCGTCAGTGCACCATTTTGCTGTATCCACATTTTTTGTTTGGTGCGAAGATCAACATTATCCCACAAGACCTGCTCTATCTTCGGGAAATAGAGCTTTTGAGTTAAAGTAATGTGATACGGGTGCATCTTGTTAGATTTCAAAATCCTGCAGACCGTAGATTTTGGAATACCTAACTCAGACGTTTGATTTGTCGAGTGCTGACATGTTCATTCATAGCTATCATCCTCAAAATTGCAATGACTCTTGGATCGTCATCAGCAATTCTGCGAGAGGGTTGACGTTTTATGATCTTGTCATGTTTTGCCGAGCTTCAAGAATTCGAATCTGATTACCAATCAATCAAAAATCATGCATTATACAGAAAAAAGTTTCCAATAAAGGTTGTAGAAAATTTTGTTATATACAAAAAATAGTTCAACTATCTTTGTCATACGATGCACGGTTCACGATATATTTGATGAAACGTGTTTTCCAAAATAGCGGCTGAAGCTTGCGACCCCCCGCGTCCCAAAAACTTGGATTTATACTCGGGGACACCCCTGAACTTTTCCCAAAAGCAAAATAAATTCTGTATAAAGATTGCATTATAAACTTATTTTATTGGCTAGGGTGACTTGACGAATCGGTTTGACCGATAATAACTGCAGTTAAATGCAAATAAATCTCCATCGATCGAACCAGAAGTGTAGATTCAACGATTTTTTAATACAATTTCAAATGAAATCGTTATCAATTTTTCGTGCATGTGCTATATATAAATCCCATCGCAGAGAATATTAATTTCGGAGGTCTTATCTACCCAGCAGAGGGAAGAATAGAGACGTCGAATATTCTCTTGTTGTATTACACAGCTCTGTTTTCTGACCCACTGACCGCATGCTGCTTGAGGCAGTGAGGGCGCGAAGAATTAAGGGCTCGAGCACTCCCTTCGAAGTACCCTTATATATATTATATACGTATAGATACAAGATTTAGCAAGAAATATGACTATGTACATGGCGAACAATCAATTGGAAAGTATGCCTGCTTTGCGTTCTCGAAGATGAGTTTACACCGGCTTTCTCTCTCTCTCTCTCTCTCTCTCTCTTTTCCTTAAGGACTCTGATGGATAAATTACCATGATTTTACCACCTACGAAATATTGTACCAGCAGGTAGACAAAATACGCGGTCTTTTACGTAATATCTCAGTTTTTTCATCGTACATCGATAAAATGAGCAAATTCTCATCGATCGCTATAAAATAATCTACAAAATATCGTAAAATTTTATTACAATTTATTGCATTGAGAGCTTACAGCATGATACACGCTTCTATTGCTCATTGTCGACTTAATATATAATATGTATAAAATATAATAATACATTGATAATGTCATTGGACCTCTAAAAAGATTACAAAACATGCTATTGAGAATAGCGCTTGAAAACTCTAAGTTGAAAAGACCTTTGAGTTTTTAAAACTCCTTTATTATACAATCATTACTATATTACTATGAAAAATTGAAATCAAACTACGATAGCACAAGCAGCAATACAATAAACAAAAGCCTAATCCTTCTCATAATGTTAAAAAATAAATTTATCACAGAAATAGTTTTATAACAGCGATGGTCTACTTCAATAAGCTTCACAATGATCTGAAATCACTGAACTTCAGGAAATATATACTATAAAAAAGAAACTGGGAAATTGGCTTATTGATATGAAGAAACAATATGAGCTATATAATGATCGAATATTTCTCATATTTAACATTGTATATTTTGGTTTTAAATAAATAAATGAATATATGTATATATAATAATAATATTGACTTATATACTACTCTTAGGTAGCTAAAAAATCGTCAAGTTTTTTTCCCGATTTTTTGCGTTTTCTCATAGCACTTTTTGGAGCTTTCGAAAAATAAAATATATAATTTTCGACGAATATAGACTTATAATGGCTTTGTTTTCTCGTAGCCAATCGTCGACTTTCATATAATCGCCGAAAAACAATAGCTCGAGAAATTCACTCGAAAGTGCATGAGAAATCACAAAATTTCATTATTTTTGTACGTAGCATCTTTTCGCAAACGTAAGCAGGTACAAAATCCTACAACTCGATACGATTTTTGTAGCCAGATCGTACTCCAATCGAATTAATTTAGTATACTTTTGTACCACCTGGAAATAAGGATGCCGTCCATGATATTCTTAAATCACGACAAAGTTACGAATAATTAGCGAATTAAAAGTTTTAGGGATGGAGCTAAAAAAAAATTTGGTTAAAGAAGGATCGTTTTTTTTTTGTTAAGACCCCAAGTACGTGATTTTTTAAAGTCAGAACTGCGCTCCTTTTTCAGACAGGGGGGTTGAAATTGAACTTAATTACGTTTTCAATTAATTCTATTCAAATCTCTGGATCACAATCAAGATTTTTTTTGGTGCAGCATTGTTTTTGCAGAGCCACCGGATTTTTCAGTTAAGCACGTGTTTCCTTATTATGCGTTAAAAGAAAAAGAGCATGAGAGGGGAAGAAAGAGGAACCCCGTAAATTTTAAAGTTCGATGGGGCTCGGGGAAAAGAATAAGAGTATGTATGTATATATATATATTTCACACTCATGAAAGGAGAGAGTCACCCTCGTGTTGTATATTTTTGCACGTAAATATAATATAAGTGCGCCGCAGTGAGGATCGAGGGTTGACGCGAAACACCACGCGGTCAGACCGCACGGGTATAGCTCTACGACAGTCGCTATTACTTGGCATCATCTCCACACTCCACTCTGATTTTCGCTTTCACCCCCAATCTTTCAACCATAATGGCACCTTTAAAATTTCTCTTTCCTCCCGAAAAATCCGGAGAGTCAATTTTACGAACCCGTTTACTCGCCGGAGAATCGGACATCAAATGAACGAACGGGGGGCACCTTCGTTCCATGTTCAATCGTCGTTGTAATTTCGGTATATAGTATATTATATATACAATAGAATTCTAATAAACGTTCTTGCCCGAATTCAGGATTCTCGAGAAAGCCTAAGAAATTAAAATTCTGCATGGCGCGAAACAAGTAAATGGAACCGTGAAAAATCTTATTTTTATAATTAATACAAAGAATATGAAATCTATGCATATACTATCTGAGAACATTTTATTATATAAAAATGATGAATTTACAATAAATATTGTAATTTCATTTTCGGTGATAATAATTCTCAATGTCATCCGCACTAATTTTCGATATAAAAGTATTGGCTATGAAGACGAAATTATTATAATTTTCCAATTCAAATGTAGAAATATGGGCTGCGATGACTGAAACCACTTTTTTTTTTCTTATAAGTTGTTTTAAAATATTTTTCAGTACTTTGCCAAGTTTGACGAGTATCGGCAATATTTTTACTCCAAAAAGCTGAAAATTTTCGACACGAGACCTTTTCCAAAGATTCCCTTCACAATTATTTGGTCGGTGAATGAAAATGATGAAAAAAATTTTTTTAAACCTACTGAAAAATCCGTACGGGGAACTATAGCTAAGTGCTTTAAAAAAAATAAATAAAAAAAAAATTGGATACGCTTTCCCTGACGTTACAAAAAAAAATTGAGACCCTAAAGTCCATACGGGAGGGTGTCGGTTCCTCAAAAGATCACCGATATGTGGATACAAGTGTATTTTTGATCGTGATGAAACCCGAAAGATAAGACAATACGGAAAAAGAGGGAGAAAGCTCTGTGTGCTCCGTTTTGACCACTAAATATAATAACAAGCGAGTAAATGCAAGTACAATTGTGCCGATGGCGAAAATATACACAGTCGCGAAGAGTCAAAGTCGCACGGCAGATTTCTCGTGTATACGGCAGGCAGATAGAACATTGAGGTATACACGGGGTCGTATAACTTTATTGAGGGATAGCTCGAACAAAAGACGTTATAACCCGCGAGAACGGCGGTCCTTTGGGTATGCCGGATAATGCACTCGGAGAAAACAAAATGAGGGACCATTCGCCTACGCAGATTTTTGAAAAATAGTAAACTTTACGGCTTCGAGAGGCCTGACGCGAAAATGGCGGATATATATAAACTATCCGTGTGCATGCGGTAAACCAAAAATCGTTTCAGGAGCTACCGCAGCACTACGACTCTTTACCTATATATATATATTCAACTATTAAGTACATACATATCGAGGTATATAAGTATATATGTGTACTTGTCTCTTAGGAAGAAAGTTTTCCCTAGGCTATTTCGTTCTCGTAAGGCTGCAATTTCGTCACAACCATCGCAAGCACGAGAGGTGTCCTAAATCATTTTTCTCTTTACCGCGCACTCTCAATTCACTTTTTATATATATTGGTTTATGCCTTGTTGACCGATTTTCCGTCGCCGCAGAAGAAACAAATTTCTTGTTTTTCCCCTCCTCGATATTTTCAATGACAACGATTTTCCAAGTGTATCTCGCAACAGCGGTATGCGAACCTTGACAACGTATATATAGAGCATATTTGTTCCTGCCGTCGATATATAAAACGCGCGTCTTCGATTTTGATGACAAATGGATGTCAGGACACGTGAACGTAGATTATCTTGGGTAAAACATTATTTATGTTATCGTTAAACATTGTGTACATTGGTACAACGATATATCACGGAGTTGAGAGCAACGATATTGAGACATGGAAAAAAGTGTTATGTGTCTACTGCGTGTTTGTATCATCATAAAGCCCATTTTTTTTAGAAATAAATTTTGTTCTGGAATTTGAGGCATCATGAATTTCATTTTTAGCCTAAAAAACGATCGTGACGTTTTTTTCATACTGTCGAAGAAATTTGGGAAGGATGAAACTTAAGAAAAACGGTTTTTTTTCCGGGCTAGATAAAAATATTGAAAAACATCTTTTTTTTTTTACGGGAAATAAATTTTGAATAGATATTCGTATTGACCATAGTACTTTATGATATTAAGCGGCGTTATCCATCATTATTAATCATTCATTATTGTAATTTGAGCGTCGATCTTTTGATCGTGGACGATAATGAAGTGGCGTAAAAGGAGAAAAAAAAACAATATCTATGAAGAAATTTCTTGTCTGCGTCTAAATTACATCAATATAGATAAGACGTGCGGTTTTAATTTTTTTTTTCAAAGTTTCCATCTTGCGCCTATAACACGACGTGTATATATGCATAATGTGCACTGAATATCTTACGGCACGCGCGTCCTCGAAACGTGGATGACAAGCGCTTACGTGTATGTAGCAGATACGAGATCTTCCACTGAACGAGCACATTCATATGCTGTTATCTCGATTATACGAGCCTACCGGTTGTCCGAGTCCGTTTGTTCGTTCTAACGAGTGCGATAAGTCTAACCGTACCGCGGGATGATGGTACAGGCGTCGTGAAACAGTATTCGCCTTATTGTCACAATCACGGACGCTTCGTTTATAGATTTAAAAAAAAAAACCTATTTCGTCATTTTTTCTGAATTTATCATATTTATGGAATTTTTATGAAGAAAAGTGCCTTTAGACGTGATAATAGCGAGCACGAGAGAAGACTGAAAGTATTGAAAAAAGAAACGACTGGCTGAGATAAACTAGCAAGAGAAATATCGGCTATTTTCCTCGGGAATAAAAGTTAATCGATTCAAAGTTTGCGCGCACGCGCGAGCGAACGACGCACGACGCCATTTTGTACATATGCATGTGAGACACGAATTAGTGAGGTTAGAACGAGAAAGAGACGACGGTTTTATGACTTTCGTTGTAATTTTACTTGAAATTGTTTCAGTAAATGGTTCATTTTCTCATTTCATCGAGATCACGAGTTGTTAATCCGAAGGTACCATTATTTTTTTCCCCGTCCATTGAGGCAATATTTCGTAAAATTGAATAATTTCCGAAATATTCGGCAATGTCCTGTATATGATCGGGTATAAAATATCCAACGTCAAACCTTGATATCTCAAAAGCGGTACAGCCGTGGCTGGAATTTTACAGGCTCAATCGATGCACGAATTGTTCAATTCATAAAGTATATATAGTGCCGGATAAACTTGTCAAGGGACTCGAACAACATCAATAATAGCTTTCTTGAATGCCGTACAACCGACAGCAGTATAGACCCACGGTTTCAGAAGTTTCCCGAGGTAAGCGTTATTGGTCTCGGTCTCAGTAC
Source organism: Rhorus exstirpatorius (assembly GCA_963564615.1). Taxonomy (NCBI): domain Eukaryota; kingdom Metazoa; phylum Arthropoda; class Insecta; order Hymenoptera; family Ichneumonidae; genus Rhorus; species Rhorus exstirpatorius. The sequence goes on from OY751313.1 coordinate 53,574,888, forward strand.
TGGGATGGGTGATCGCGCTCATAGTCGTGTGCACTGGTTTTTTCGCATCAATTACCGAACGAGAGATAGTTTTACTGTATAAGTTTAATGTGATAGAACGTCAACTCAATAAAATGCGTAGCCGTCTGTATCGGCCAGATTTTCCGTAGTTTCCTCGTGCTATCATGAGAATGCGATATATTAGAGTATTAGGAATGGTTAGTTGCAGACAACAGCCTGGGGGTCACGATAAATTGAATGAAAAAGAGAAATCGTAACAACTTAGAGAGGCTTACGAAAGAAACGATAGTGAAAACAATTTTTTTAAATGCCGTACTGCTCCCACAATGCTGACGTGATGAAACGCAGAATGAATTCTTCCTCTTGTGTCTCTGTAACGACTTACTCAATTAACACTAAGAGAGTTCACATTAAAGAAATGATTCAGTGCCAACGAGTGCGTGATCTCGTCATCATCGCGATTCCTCGCGGTTCTTATCATACAGCGCGTGATCTTCATATTACAGTTATAATAGTACAGTAACTTGATAAGAGACTATGTACGAAGAGTGCATCAAGTACGGAGAGTAACGGTGCGCTGATAGCGCGCCTCGCTGTAGCTGTATCGTAGTTACGTCTGCGCTCTTGACCGAGCAACAGCGCATCAAAAGTGACCGTTTTGTTTTAGTTCTTTAATGACAAGTGTACGAGTGTCGATCGGCGCATTTGGAAAACGATAACGAAATTCTGTTTTTTTTACGTAAATTGAAAAAAATAAAATAAAAATAACGATTAGATCGGGCGAGGTAAGTGTGCCCCGAGCGATAATAATCGCGTATGCGTGCAATTTATTTTAAATCCACGGGATGTAGATGAGCGCCGCTGTTGGGTGTGCCCAGTAACCCAGAATTAATTTCTGCAGACGCGCGAGTGATATATTTCAAATCATGATAGAGCCGCGTCTCTTTTTCATTGCTTTTGTTTTGCTTTGATAGAGGTGAACATAGAGGGATTGGGATATTATATGTATTTGGAATATTGCACAAAATGAGCGCAAGTTTTGACAGGAATAATCACAAAGAGTATGTATCTCTGTTCCCCTTTTCGTGTCGTACAGGAAAAAATCGTCTCGACGTTCAATAAAAGCCCCATGGAAAAATACCATTGGAGGATGAGACAGTTAATTTGAAAAATTCTTCAAAAGTTCGAAGTGTTCGAAAAAAAAGTATCCAGAGGATTCGTTCAAAGTCCGTCAAATTTTCGAACTGGCTGATAATTCATTGTCGAGTTATATAGGCGCGCGTGATTTCTGTAGGCGCATGATTCGAGGACATTTTTTAATCCTCAATTCGATTTTTTCACAATGTGGAATATTTTATGGTGGCCCGCCGTAGTCGCCCATATAGCACGTATAGAAGGTCTATTGCGTCTTTTCATTCAATGATAGGTCATCTTCTACTTAACGTTGTCTAAACAACGGTGTACGATTAAACTAGTTGATCAAGTGAATTTGATATATTCATTTATAAAGCTGGTTCGAATTACCCCGCAGTGTCTTGAGCGAAAGATGTTTGTAATTGATCTAAATCAATGTTGAGTCAATGAGGAATTTTCCGGTAACTGTAAAGAAAAATTGCTTCGACTACTTGTAAATCCTTCATTAATCATAATTATCATGAGTCTTATAGATTGAAACTATAAAAAAAAAAAGATCGAAGCTCGTGTCAGAAGAATTAATTAAATTGACAGGTTTCTGGCGAAGACTGTTGACGAGTCGTTTCTCGATATTGACTACACATTAATTTTAAAAATATATAGATGGTCGCAAAAGTCATTTCCATTTTCAGGCCATAAGAGGAGGCCCAAACTGTCAAAATTTTTCATATAATTTATTTTGTAAAATGTACTGTACAGAATAATAAAACACACACGATGCCAAAGGAGGGAACATCGACAAACGTGATGATGGACGAAAAATTCTTTGAGAAAATTCTTCGCCGTGGCCTCGGCGACGATACGATAACTAACGTGACGATCAAGAGTAAAGTTCCAGCTGTCGGAAAGGGCGAAAATTTCCTCAGTCAAGTTTGGAGATTCATATTAGGATATTCGTGCCATGAGAAAAATATTCATGATGATGAATCGGGTGACTCAATCGGAGGGATGACCGAGAGGCAGACGAGGCTGATCGTCAAATGCGAGCCCAATCAAGATGGCGCTAGCGTAAACGTGATAAAGGATCAAAATGTATTTGAAACAGAGACCAAAGTCTTTGAGATGATTTTGCCGGAGATCGAGAGACTGGTTAGGCGGCGCTTGGCACCGCGATGCTTACATAATCATGCTGGAACGAAAGACACGCAGAGCTTTCTCGTTCTCGAGGATCTCGAGTTTCTTGGTTTCAGAACGAAAGATCGTCAGAATGGTTTGTCGTTGGCTCACGTTCTCATGGTATTAGAGAGCATCGCCGATTTTCACGCAGCCTCGGTCTGTCAGTACGAAAAAGTGAGACTCGAAGCGCGATGAAATTGTCCATCGACATATTCAAAGCTTTATTCAAAACTCTTGACTATACCCAATAATATTTATACGAGAATTAGACTCTCACGAAGATCTATACTTCTAATTATAACTCTACTAGATAAGAACTCTGGGGTCTGGCTGATGAACCTGTCATTCAAATCTAGAACTGTTAACTGGTAGTGTTGTAATTGGGTAGAGCTGCTGGCGGCTTCACTGTTATCTGCGGTAGAGTTGCTCCGTGGTAGAGTTATAACCTGATAGGCACATTTACAACTTACCGAAACTTCACTACCCAATAACATATCTACCAGAATTTCGGCTCTCTGAACAAGTCTACCAAATTACAACTTTACTAAATATGAGCTTTTTCTACTCAATGATATCTCTACCCAATAACGAGAATTAGACTCTCACGAAGATCTACTTCTAATTATAACTCTACTAGATAAAAACTCTGGGGTCTGGCTGATGAACCTGTCATTCAAATCTAGAACTGTTAACTGGTAGTGTTGTAATTGGGTAGAGCTGCTGGCGGCTTTACTGTTATCTGCGGTAGAGTTGCTCCGTCGTAGAGTTGTAACCTGATAGGCACATTTACAACTTACCGAAACTTCACTACCCAATAACATATCTACCAGAATTTCGGCTCTCTGAACAAGTCTACCAAATTACAACTTTACTAAATATGAGCTTTTTCTACTCAATGATATCTCTACCCAATAACATCTCTACCCAATAACATCTCTACCCAATAACATCTCTACCCAATAACATCTCTACCCAATTACATCTCTACCCAATAAAATCTCTACCCAATAACATTTCCACCCAATAGCGTCTCTACCATTGCTACCATCAATTCATCAATAACATCTCTACCCAGTTACAAGTCTACCAGATTAGAACTCTCCGGCGTGGCTGATAGTAAGTTACCGACAAATTATCCTGTGTGTTATTCACGTAATCTGCCGGTCATTTAACATCAGCTACGCCGAAAAGTTTTTATCTGGTAGACTTGTAATTGGGTAGAGTTGCTAGGGAAAGTATCACTCTGATGGGGACTCCATTGGGTAGAGATATTAGGTGCTGCACATGTCTGGTAGACTCTTTATTTGGTAGGCTTGTTCGGTATGCTTAAAATCTGGTAGAGATGTTACAGGATACTGAAGTTTTGGGTAGAGTTTCTAAATGTCCCGATATCATCACTCTCTCTGCGTGCACGATCCACCCTCCCCTATAACCTGCAACAATTTTAAATAAAATCCTCCAGTAGATAATATTATTTTACGTATATCTTCGCAGAATTCTGACATCATAGAATCCTTCATTACGGGAATAATGAGCGAGAATACACCGCAGAATATTTTTCGGGTGCTCGAGCAGACTCTGCGAATGGTCGCCGAGAGATGCCAAGAATGGCCGGAGCCCATGTATCGTAAAACGGGGGAAAAGCTACTCGCTCTCGAGGATAAGTTCGCCGAAGAGATTGTCGATGTAGTCAAGTATGACGATAAGGAATTTTGCGTTCTCAATCATGGCGATTGTTGGATAAACAATATAATGTTCCGCGAAGACGAGAATGGAAAACCCCTTGAACTTAAGCTGGTGAGAGCATATATACGTATATCCCTCTCGCAACAAAGGCTAATTCATTGATTCATTTGATTAATTTGTCTCGATGTTATCTCTGATATCACGCAGATCGACTTTCAGATGTCGGTTTACACGTCACCTGTCATCGATCTCGTTTACTTTCTCAGCGTTTGTCCAGCTATTGAAATAAAGACCGACAAGGATGACTTCTTTATCGGCAAGTATCTCGAAAGATTGAGGGAGAGAATGATGACTTTTGGCTGCAAAGCTCGGCCACCAACGATCAAGGAATTGCACAGGGCGATCCTCAAGAGACGAATGTGGGTCGTAATGTCCGCACTAGTGTTTTATCCCCGAATGATAGCCGATTCTACCGAGGTTGAGACCTTCGATGAGCTAGTCAACTCCGGGGTAACCCGGATGGATATCTTTAAGAATCCTACTGCGACGATAGCCCTGAAAAAATCTCTATCGTTTATGGAGCAAATGGGCTATCTCGACTGATTCTATCGTTCATCCATGAATATCCTATTAAATATTATACGTTCGTTGACAATTTTTTTTTCTCCCTTCTCATTCTCTCTCTGATCCACACCTTTGATAATTGTCATTATTTTAAAAAAAACGTACACTCATCATTTACATATTTTATTGAAACGGTCGACTCGAGATCGTGTGGCGAGAGAAGACGGAAACCCGGAGCCTTTTTGAGCTCTTCTGCCAGAATGTATACGTTGTCGAAAAATTTGGGTCGCCCATGCCGGGGTTGAAACTTTCGAAAAATTCTCGCGTAAACAATAGACCTACAGTAGCCAGCCAGAGGGTTTTCTGTAAACAGAAACACCTTCTCTCTCTCTCTCTCTCTCTTGCTAGTTAAAGCAGTTGATGAAACGAGAATGGGGAATACATATGATTTATCGTAGGGCAGTAAAGCAGTGGGTAAAGCATTCCTGTGGAGTTGGCCTCGGTAACCTACATCGTGAACATGGAAATTGTTGTGGCAAGCCTCGATGGGTGGCACACGAGTTTTTCCGTTCATCCTCGTACATATATATACATAGGTACTACAGCCAAGCAATAGCTCTCCCCCCAAAGAAAAGAACGAAATACGAACTCTCGTTGTTTCTCCTGTTTCGTTCCTTTTCAAGGTGTGGAATATCCTGCATCAGGATTGAGAAAGAAAGGGAAATTTCTTGTCTTTTGGCTCTCGACCAACCTAAATCGTATATAGACAAGGAGAGACGGAGTCGACCGGAGAAGGTAGAGAAAATTTATGTCAGGCAGAGGACCATCAAGACTCAAGACGATGAGGGAAGGTACGAGAGAGAGAGAGAGAGAGAGAGGAAGAGAGAGAACTAGAGAGATTCAGAGAGGTCACAGAGAGAGAGTCAATCTCACGCAGAGAGCCGTGTCAGTCAGTCAGTGAGTCAGTGAGTCAGTGAAAAAGACAAAAATTGGAGGTGGCGGGAATGAGAAACCACGCACAGTAGCCGAGAAAATCGCGCGAGTGGCCACGCGTAGTAAATCAAAAATCGTCATTCGTGAATGAGGAAACGAAGAGAAGACTCTTGTTGATGGTTCTCGTGCTGCCAAGTCATAAAATCTTGACCGGGAAAAATAGAAATCAGTCAAAATTTGGTAGCCCAATCTCTCTCTCTCTCTCTCTCTCTCTCTGGCTTGCCACGGATGATAGCTCTTGTGGCTCCTCGTGGAAGAAGCTGCTAACTTTCTTTGCTCTCTCCCGCATGCGGTGGTCTAATGCCGGGCTGTTTCACCTTCACCTACACTGAAAAAAAAGTTTCCCGATTCGAGCCATAATTATTATTGCTTCAGCCATATTATATGGGAAAATACGCTACTGCCATACCATCTAGGTAATAAAGCCATACAAATATGACTGACACAATATCGTTGGCGTAAGCATACCACTATGTCATGACAGACATATACCCAATAGCTCCGCGAATCTGACAAGTATCTCTATTTCAGCAATACCATAGTATGGTTGAGTTCACCATCACGAGTTATGCGTATGCCAACCATACTAGTATAGCTGTCTTATAAACGCTAGCATACGAGGTAGACGAACACCAGCCATACTAGTATAGCCGAAGCAAGCATATACAATGTTGTTTCGTGGATAGCAGTTTTGTCAGTGTAGGCAGCTGTTTGAACAATAGTACAATAGTACTACAGCTGTTTGAACAATACAGTGTATTTTCGCGAGCTATGTTAGTATGGCTGATTTACAAAAACGATAAATTTCCAGCTATTTATAATGACTAAGCTAGCCAGACGATTGAGTGTCGTCCACAAAGGCGCAGTATAGGCGCCGTAGACAAAACTGCTTTGCCTTCACCAGCGATATTATTGTTGAATTAGAAATACTTCACTAGTCATATTTGTATGAACTTTACGGCAATCGGGATTTTCTAAAAGGGCTACTGCATTTTCTGTGTGGGCAATATTTTTTCACCAGTATACCTATAACTGGCCAACAATAACAGTATTATTGTAAATCCCGAACCATTTTTTTCAGTGTATATACACTCGAGAACCAGGAAAGATAATGGCGTACGAACCAAGTCTCACAGCATATATGCCTGTGGCACGGCTCGTTTTCTCCGATTCAGGTTACTCGGTCGTCAATGCCCCGGAAAATTCCAGTAGCCACACAGCAGAACGATCAGTCATGCGACATCTCTGTGCAAGAAGCAAAACGATCTTGTTCATTCTGCTAGAATATTCGCACCAAGAATAATGTCCTATACTTATATGCCTGTGGCACATTCATGCAACGCGATGTTCTTTTGCTCGCTATAATATTGTTTCTTCTGCTGTCGCAGGTTCATTGCAAAACGATTTACTCCACTCTGTATCCATATTGGACTTGGTGGTAATTTTAGTCAAGAATAGCCGAGTATAACTGCGTTTTACACCTAGCGAAAAAGGGTGGTGACGGAAGAAAAACGAGTCAGCTTTTTTTTTTTTAGTTTCTCTGGTGGAAGAGTATCAGGTGCTATATGTGTGAACAAGCGACGCACGCATTTGTGTATTGTCGGTTTCCAAAGAATCTTGATACAAAATATCCGGGGGATGATGCTGGTTTTTTGATGATCGCGAGAGAAGAACGTGGAAATGAGAGAGACAGGGATTTGCGCCATATTACGTATATATTATAATGGTAAATGGTCGGGCGATTCTGGGAGGCTGCGCAGCGTCGGATCTTTTGAGTAAGACGAGAGCAACGAGATGAAACGGGTATTTGGTAATCCCGGGCATTTGTCAGGTGCGAGAGTCCGATAGCCCAGCGCGTCAAGAGGAATCCATCATCGTCCTCTTTTTTTTTTTTTTTTTTTTTTTTTTTCTTTCCTGAAAGAGTCCTCGCGTCTTTTATCTTCGTTCCGTCTATAGTCCCAGCAAGGATTAGGAATTCCTTCGAATGATAAATTCGGTGTGTCTTTCTATACCGTTAAAAAAAAAAAATCTCTCACGGAGGGTCGAGGGAAAAAAATCGACATCAATAACCTATAATGTTGGTCTCCCGTTTCTTATTCTCGATGCTGAAAGGGTGCACGCATTATGACAATGAGCGGCAGCGGAGACATTTATTTGACTCGATTTCACATTTCACGCGCGGGTCAACCGCGCACAATATATAAATTGAGGAAAATTCAATTGTCCTTTCATTGTCCCCATTTTCCTAATATACTACAACCTGCATACCGCGATGTCTTTTAGCCGCAGCTGATTCGCGGGACTTTTCTCGCTTCTCATGCTCATTGACGAAGCAGTAATAGTGTCGGAGAATCGAGCTAGTGTCAAAAGGTTCTCGCTGAGAACCTGGATGAATCTTTTATTTACGAACGCATGAAAGTCAAAATCACACCCCTTAGATCACGAGAGCCTCAACCCTAAATAACAACAATGACAATCGTAAACATCAAACAATGTTGGTAATTCGCGTATCCATGAAAGCAGTGTCTATATATTTACCATTGGAGCCTTCAAATCCCATTTCATTTTCATCTCATTAAGACCCTATACAGGGCACCGCGTGCTCTCTATACGGGTGTATTTACGTTACAGTTGCACTAATATACTATTTTTTTTTACACATAATACTAGGATTCATGAGCTAATCTCTCGAATGATCGCCCGGAATAAGGCGCACGTACAGGCTGCAATTGTAACGAATGACAATATACCCTCGTGCGCACTGGCAAACATCTTATTATATGCACTTTGTATTCGTTCGTATTGTGCCATGAGTTTTTTTTCCCCATAATTTCGACGCAATTGAGTAAATTATCGCTAAATACGCCGCACGGAGGGATCAAGAGAATGAGAAAAAGAAAGAAAAGACACTGATGGTATATAACGTAAATGTTATAATACGGACGCGAATGCACAGTAGCCGAACGGATGTATCGTCAAGATGCGGGTTCGTGTTCTCCTCACAAACTCGTCGAACATCGTGGGATTGCTCTGATCGAGCTTTACCTCGTCGTACAATTTTTTAAAATCATTTCAATCGTTCAATCATTTTTTGTGCGTTTTTTTGTTTAATTTTTTGTGAAGTAGAAGAGGAGCTGGGAATCGATGAGATTGGGGGAGAATATATCGATGATGGAATTTATATTTCGTGAAATTTCAAATTTTTTTGTATAAAGAAAAAAAAAAAAATTAAAAAATTCGAATGAGCTTAGGTGATCGAAAAAAGACTGTAATACGTTTAGAATATTTATAATACAAAGAGGATTAAATTTTTTTTTCGTTTTTTTAATATTCATAACCCTCCGACTTCGTTTTGGCTTTTAAAGAAAGTCGAGGTCTCATTCGATAGGAAATCTCGCGCTGATTATACGTAGTACAAAGAGTGTGTTCTTTGGATTCAAATCTTAAAAAAAAAAAACCTAATTCAGTAGCGGGATGTACGAGTAAATTTATGAGCCAATTTCGGTGTCCTAGCCGGTCGAGGTGCACCACAATAAATGCATGCATATACAACCTGTACCTCTCAAGTCACTTTCTCCCTCGTTGACAATAATATTTCACCTTTTTCCACGGGCTCTCTCGTCGTAAATGCCCCCGGCTAGAAAGTCCGTTTACCTTTTCATATTTTCAGCATTCCCTCATAATATGCACTATACTCGGATATTGCACACCATATTTCGCGTCTATGTAAAAACGTCCTTTGCGGAGAATTGCTTCTATGTAGGATTCACGTACACCAAAATACGTGTATATATATTAGGGTGGCCCTTATTTGGGGTCAAAATTTTTTTTTCCCCTCCCATAGGCTAAAGTGTCTCCAAATACATTTAAAAAAATGTACGCGAAATCCCGGGCCCCAATTCCAACTCTAAATATTTCCTCAAAGCCCTCGAATTTTCCCATTTGATTAACATGGGATTCCTGAAATTTCGTGGTTCAATTTTTTTGCCCATCGCACTATTGCTTGGAAAAATTTGAAACTGGGCACACTTTTTCTGTACTATATTAGGTATCTTACGAAAAAATTTCAAATTTTTTCACGAATAATTTCCAGCGATGCATTTGGAGAAAACTTTTTGCGAATTTTTTTGCGAAATAAAATTTTCCCAATAATTACTTTACTATTATTCGGCAAAATTCTTCGCAAAAAACTTCGGCAAAATTATTCGTGAAATAATGTGAAATTTTTTTGTGAGCTACCGACATCACTGATCAGATAAATATTTTGCCGTAATATCAATCTCGAAGACATTGTTGGTATTGATGAAATATATTTTTTATGAAAAGACAAGCTCGGTCGATAACATAGAGTTCCACATATACACTAACGAACGCTCACGCCTCATAGTGGCGAGAATTTTAAGCTAAGATCGTGAAACTTCAACAAAATTTTCGATTCGTATATCATAAATATTCGCATTGTCGAGTAAAATAACATTAATACAATAACAATAATAGTAAAGTAATTATTCGGAAAATTTTCATTCGCAAAAAAATTCGCAAAAAGTTTTCTCCAGATGCATCGCTGGAAATTATTCGTGAAAAAATCTGAAATTTTTTTGTGAGATACCTACTATAGCACAGAAAAAGTGTGCGCAGTTTCAAATTTTTCCAAGCAATAGTGCGATGGGCAAAAAAATTGAACCACGAAATTTCAGGAATCCCATGTTAATCAAATGGGAAAATTCGAGGGCTTTGAGGAAATATTTAGAGTTGGAATTGGGGCCCGGGGTTTCGCGTACATTTTTTTAAATGTATTTGAAGACACTTTAGCCTATGGGAGGGGGAAAAAAAATTTTGACCCCAAATAAGGGCCACCCTAATATATATATATATCCATATCAGTAATACCGGATGTGCCAGAAAATTTTTCGATTCTTGGTGCTTGTCGTTATTGTTATAAAATTTTTTTCATTTTTTTTTTTCACACACAAATAATTGGAGCATTTTTATGAAAAGTCGAAGACTACCGAAGGCTTTCTTAGACGTCATTAGCTAAAATTTTTCGAAAAAAAAAAAACGACGCTTAAGACGACTCGAGGAAAATAGCTAGACATAATTAAGACATATCTAATTTTTTTCTACGAGGGTGAAACGATGAATGACACACCACGAATAATGTTGATGTTTTTTTCATCCACCATAGATCTCCGATAGAGGTATATATACGTACCAATAAAATTGCACAACGAAAGAGTGCTGCGTTTACACCATTTTGTGGCCATAGCTTTGGGTCAAGAGCCTGCACCGCATATATACTGGCAATAAAATTATATGCGCCGGGGTGGGTTTATGTATACCCAGAGCGATACTTTGACAAAGTAACGCTCTGTATCGACTATGGCCGTTGCTGGTCCGAAAGAGAGAGAGAGAGAGAGAGAGGCAAATTCTCGTTGGCCTTGAACGGAATAATAGATCGAGACGCCGAGGTGTTTGGAGTAAATTGGTGGAAAAGTGGGTAAAACCACGATCGCCTGTCATAAATTTTTCAAAATTTATGTCCAACGCCTACCCCCCTATATAACAATATTGCACCCTTGCGGGTCAGTGTTATACAGAGTTTGGTATACGATGTTGATATTGCGCCAAATTCGAGCAATAAAATATGACCGGTTTTCTGATACAAACGGCTCAATGCGGAATCTGCAAACAATATAATTTTTCTCTTTGCACTTTTCGTACTCGATCTACTGTCCGAAATTCACCGAGATCTGAAAAATACCCCACGAATTATCAACGCTGTATATATGTACGAGTCAAAGAATTTTTTTTTCATCAAAAATATGTACCTAGGATCCTGAGATGTATAACTGGACACGTTTATGCTGTCTTTTAGTCAGAGATTGGCTCAGAAATCGATAAAGATGCCATATATTGTGCGCACCTGTAGTCGTAACAATACGGGACGTCATTCCATGATTCCTATAGATAAGTGTGAGTGCCAAAAGTCAACGAATTTTGGGTAGTAACGAATAATCTAGAGCCCGCACGTGACCGATATGCGCGACGCTATGCACGCCAGCGCATCAGCAAATGGCCGATACGTATCTTGAAGTGAGCGCAGGCTTTCACGTCTATATAAGCTTATTTACCGGTGGACGTTTCGGTATACATATTTTCCCAGTACGGTAGTGAGAGCGCCACGCGACTCGCTTCGTTTCTATATATATACGTGTACGTAATCTACGATCGAGGGATTGAAACGTACGCTGGGTAGAGGACTTTTGATAAACGCGCGGTATGATACCCACAACAGTTGATGGATCATAATTCCTCCCGACTGGGACAATCCCTGGAGCTTTATAGGGCACACGAAGTTTGAGTAAAAATATTTCGCAGACACTTTGACTTCTTTTTAGTATAAAAGACAAACATGAATTTTCCAGTTTTTATTTAAATTAGTGATTCCATCGCATACATTTTTTTAAAGGTTTTTCACGTCCCTTCACTTTTGTTCCCATCAACATTCCATTTATCAAGACCCCCCGGAGTGTTATCCGCAGCTGCTTTTCTCTAATGCACTATCCATATTTGCACCAGGGCATCGGAAAACTTGGGAAAAAATTTGCCGATAGAGACGATCATATTTGGCTGAGTTTCAGTTGGATTGTGATCTGAAACTCAGAAAAAAGCCTCCCGTTCAGTAGTTGGCGCTGAAAGCCAGTACACGCGGTTGAGTGGTTAATCATCCCAGTATAATAGCCACGGTCAACGCTGCTTAATTTGAGAGGCAAACATCGCGTTTGCGCGCATGAAATATTGAATCTCTCTGACCAGTCAACCGACTTTTCGTTAATCACCAGCAGCTGTTTTCTACGGTATGTACTATGTGAACTTATTTCTGTAGGTATAACAGGCATACAAAGCTACATATCTACGAATGTTGTATCCTCAGGGGAGTAAAGAAGAAAAGAGGCTCTTTCTCTTGTGTCTATCCATATTATATATAGGTTATGAAAGGCCAAGTACTCCGTGTTGCCAAGAAGTTTTTTTTGCTGGTCGTGTCCTCTCGTCTCGTCCGCTGTAACGACGTGCTTCGATTCCAGTTTCTTGTTTCACCCGTCACCGTCGTGGTGAAGCAAAATCTGGATGGAGAGAGAGAGAGAGAGAGAGAGAGAGAGAGAGAGAGAAAAAGTGCATCTCTGTATGTGTAAGCCGAACAGACCGTCGAGAGTTGTTTAACGATCACGAGAAACTCGGGGGGTTGTTTTCACACTACCCCGGTTGCTACCCACAAAAAAAATCTCTTCCAGTAACCTGCTGGCCAAAGTATAATACTCCAAGATATTTTATAGATATAGGGTAAATCGACGACTTTTGACTATCCACCAAGTAACAACGTAATGAGCATCGGAAATATGCAGGATCGACCCACTATTGATTTAACGCGAATTTTCTGCTGGACCGTCACGACGATTCATAGTGCCTATATACGGTTGATGTCTGCGCTTGCATGTGATCTGTCAATCATACAAAGCAAGTAGCGAAAATGGAAAGCGAAGTTCTCTCTATGAATAATAGTTTAGGTACTCCAGGTTGGTGGTGATGGTAGTGAGGTCATGTTGGCAAAGGGTGTTGGCTCGAAGTGACGCTGGCAGAGATTCCGCGAGAGGAAACGAGCTAGGGGGGGGGGGGGGTGGCGTTTACTTCGCGGATACAATATTCGTAATAGAGTGCAGGAAGAGAGAAAGAGAGCAAGGGAGAGCATATTATGTATAAGAGCGGTTGGGTGCAATGGCGGGTAGGTATACATGTTTCAACGCTCGCATCTCGTCGGGTCGCCGCCGCGCTTGTTTTCCCCGTCAAATGAGAGAGCGATCAGGGTAGCGGGATTTACCGCGATTGCAGAGTAACAGCACGAGGAACGTGACGCGAGACGCGCATATCGGTAATGTAACCAATCATCGGATTTATGGTGAGAGCCGGAGCGCCCAGCGCTCCCAGGATAACCGTGGATAAACTCTATATATAACATGAACATACCCGCGGCGCAGAATCCTCTATATATCCACTGGTTTCACGGTTTCACGGTGGAAAGCTCTCGACGACTGTCGGATGTGAAACGAGGGCGGGTGCGGGTGCGGCTGTACGGATAGCGGGTTGGCACGCTCGCTTTCCCGACGGCTCACCCTTACACGCCCTCCCCTATCGCCGCTTGTATAACGAGGAGTTTAATGACAGAGAGTTGGCGACGTCGCAACGTTGACTGCACGCGAAGCTGCTCCTCACTGCATTCGATTCAGGAGCAACTCGTCCTACTCCGTGTCATCATTGTCTCTCATATATTATACTTGCATAACTTCTCTATCTGAATTTGGATGGGGAGCACACCGCTCGTTGAGGAGAGATACCCCGAAGGATCGATACGTATCCCAAGTGTACCCTATATGGGCGCTACTCCATGCAGCGTTTCTTAATCGTGATTTAAACGATAATCAAGTGTGCATGTCTCACTGCTGAAACGCCATTTATCGTCTTACTCGGATTGAAAGTATTTCAATCACAACAATAGCTGGTAACAATGATATAACTGAGATTAATTGCCCTAAAAACTGACTAGAAGAGAGATTGGGGCTGTAATTTTACAGACTCTACTCGGAATTTTCATATACTCAATGAGAACTCTGCAATTACGAGACTTTTGCATACATATATCCAACTAAAATTCCACTGGAAAACAATCAAATTATTTGTAAGATTAGCAGGTGCATGTGGAAAATGAACTATATGTACCATCAGTTAACTACTCTTGCAATGTCAAAAACAATTTTACTTAAGGCAGCAAAACTCAATTTTACAAAAAGTTTGTTGCAATGATAACATCTGCATCTTTATCGCTGCAGCCAGCAATGCTTATACTCCGCGACTATCTCTCGTCGCTGTGATTTGTCGCCAACGAATTAATT